>OY015313.1:89578589-89836589 GCA_955612985.1 Cheilosia scutellata | reverse complement strand
CGCTTACAGTGTGTCTCTGTTGATTTTAACCGAGTTATACACATACTATCACGAATTATGAACGACGCTGCTTGTTATTGCTCGGGCTGAATAGTAATTGCGTCATTGACTGTTGAACCTTTGTAGTGGCTAGTGGCAGTGTGAAAATAAGTGGAAAAGCGATTTAAAGAAACTAAGTGTGGAAAAAAAAAACCAGGAAGAAAAACATTTATTCAAATTGTGTGGCAAAAAACCAAGGGTCTTTAAACAAGTTACATTAAATTGGTGAGTACTATTTTTATAACAAATATATTAAACAATATATGCACGGCGCACCCGCTAATATATAATATGTACATATATATATGAAAGTGAAGTTTCTTTGTTCCGACATATTTTTCCTTATTGCTGCATTCAGGATTTTCATTAGCTAGTGCATTAGTTGTGTTGTTTTTTTCGCCTTTTTTAAACAATTTATAGTCAATTTTGGTGATTTTGAAGTGAAAAAACATATATACATATATGAATTAAAGCAACGAATTTTAACCCTGTCGTCTCGGTTAATAATTACCGAGTTGAGACACACTCGGTTATTATTAACCTTTATATTCTGATTTTAACCGAGTCGTCTCGGTTAATTATTGCCGAGTTGAGACACACTCGGTTATTATCAACCCTTGCAGTCTGGTATCGTGTTTCGACATGTTTTTTCTTCTGCGATTCAGGTTCTTTATTAGCACGAGTTAAGTATCCATAGCAAAACATATTGAGAAAAAAGATAACATTATTTGTATTCAATGATATCTTTAGCCTCTAGTACAGTCTTGCACACAACGCTACAATGATAACATATGTACAAGAGATAATATCGTTTGTATACAATGTTGGAATATTATCTCTTCTTCATTATCAAGCAAGACGATTGTACGCTTGGGTCTCCTTGTAGATAGATAAGAAAAATATATAAATACGACTGTATGATGAATTTATCGAGAGTCTTATTGTAACTACATAGTAGCCTTAAGCTCCTTTTAGAATTAGTAAAAAGTATTTCAATAATAAAGGACATAGTTCCAAATAAATATTGTTTAATTTTAAAAGTAAGAAACAAGTGTTTTAATTGGCGATCCTGCCAGGAGGTTAAATATACTTTTTAACTTCAATCGAGCGGACCTCGGGAACAAGTAGTGAAATCTAGTATAAACAGAACACTCGCGTTACCGGTTACAAGAATTACCTAGCATAGCAGGTACAAATATAGCTTCTTCATACGAAGCAGCAAAGCAATTCAGTGAAAGTGTATATGTGGAGGAAAAAAACACACAAATTCGACGACAACAGACACGAGTTCAAAATGGAACAACTCGCAGTATTAATGGCAAGATTAGAAGCTTTAGAAACCAGGTGCAACACAGTAACACAAACCCTAGAGCACACACGCACAGAGAATGCAAGGTTAGCAGCAATAATAACTAACCAAAATCAAATAAACACTAATTTAGAAACAAAACTAAATGAAGTAAAATCTGGATTAGGCATAGTACCAAACATACCTGTGCTAGAGGAAATAAGAACCACATATACAGATGGTAGTGAAATACAGTTAGACGCATTTAAAAGCCTACCTATTTTCAACGGCGATCAATCAAATTATCGGTCGTGGCGCGAAGAAGCATCCAGATTAATGGACAGCATTAAAAACTTCAAAACACACAGTAAGTACGCAGCAGCATTGACTATAGTGAAAAGTAAAATACAGGGTGCAGCCGCGAATGTGTTAACTAATTATAACACAATTTTTAATTTTGAGGCGATACGTAACAGATTAGATTATACGTACTCTAATCAAGAACCTCTATACGTGCTACAAGACATGATGAAAGCCATCACGCAAAAAAGAAGCACACTGTCTGAATACCACGACGAGATAAATAAAAATCTCAATTTAATAATATCAAAAATCACTATGTCAGGTGATCCGCCGAATATAATCGACAGACTAATTAAAAATGCTAACGACGACGCAGTTCGTATATTCATTGATGGTATGAGTGACAACTTTACAAGAGGATCATTATATTCAGCTACAATAAATGATCTAGAACACGCATTCGCAATTGCTCGCAGAATAGAACATGATAATGTGCACAGGCATTTACATCTCACTCAAGATAAGCACCACAAAAATATGCCACATGAACGCAGAAACGAAAGAAGACCAAATTATTCGAGCCAAACAACGAATTATCAACCCCAGAAGCAATACGATAATATGCAGCAACACAATCAAGGACCACAGCCGATGGAGATAAACTCGAGACAAATTGTACATGCACAGCGACAAAATTGGAATCAATGCAAACCCGATGTATATAATCCACCAGCGAAACGTGAACACAGCGGGAGTTTCAACACACACAACAGACCGCAACGATCTTATCAGCAGAACTTCAAGCAGCAGAGAGTAAATAACTCCCGACAACAACGCAGAGACGATGTCAGCAGTACATATGCAGAAGCAGATGAAACGGAATGTATGGTAAATAATAACATAAGAATAGATCATTTAAACTAGTAGACGGGTTGCCCTGCTTAAATTTAACTAGTACTATTCATAAGAAAATTTACAAAATTCTTATTGATACTGGTGCAACCCATAATTACATTAATAGAAAATGCGATTCTAGCGAAAAAATTAAAATTAAACCTATAAAAATAAAAACAATGCATGGTTATTCTATGGTAGATACAAAGAAAGTAGTTAGGATATTAAAGAAAAATATAACATTTTTTGAATTAGAGGATATTCAGTCTTTTGATATGATATTAGGATATGAAGGACTTAAAGTTCTAAACGCGGAAATAAATTTCAGTAATATGACTCTAACTACCATAAGCAGTGTCGAATCTATTCAGAAAATTAATTACATAATTGGGGAAAATAATATTTATAAAGCAGACATAGATAGACTGATGAAGATTAATAACAGCATAGGACCGTTACCCTTTACAGATACTATAGAAGCAAGCATTAGGACGACCAATGATAATCCGGTTTATGTTAAACAATATCCATATCCCATAGCAGATAACGAATTCGTAAACAAAGAAATACAGAAACTCTTACATGACGATATAATAGAAAAAAGCCATAGTCCTTATAACAGTCCCATATGGACAGTACCTAAAAAAGGTTTGGACGAAAAAGGAAAACCAAAACGGCGCATGGTTGTTGATTTCCAAAAACTTAACGCTCACACTGTAACAGACAGATACCCCATTCCGGATGTCAACATGACAATTCAAAATTTAGGTAAAGCCAAGTACTTTACAACGTTAGATTTGGAGTCAGGTTTCCACCAAATTAAAATCAAAACAGATGATAAAGAAAAAACAGCTTTTGCTATAAATGGCGCAAAATATCAATTTAAACGAATGCCTTTCGGGCTCAAAAATGCACCAAGCATATTTCAGAGATGCGTGGACGACATTTTGAGAGACTTTGTAGGTAAATTCGTACACGTTTACATTGATGACGTATTGATATATTCTTCATCTGAGGAAGAACATATACAGCACATAAGTCAAGTATTCGACGTACTCAATAAAGCCACATTAAAAATATCTGATGAGAAAAGTAAGTTTTTTCAAGAAGAAGTAGAATACTTAGGTCACATAATCAGACATGGTAGAATCACTACGAACCCTGAGAAAATAGCAGCTATAGAAAATTTTCCAGTCCCACAAACGGTAAAGGATTTGAGAGGATTTTTAGGTCTTACAGGTTACTATCGTAAGTTTATAAAGGGATACGCAAGCATAGCCAAGCCCCTGACATTATATTTACGAGGAGATAACGGTAAAGTAAACAAAAAACAAAGTAAAAATATTAAGTTAAATCTGAATGATTCAGCATTAGAAGCGATTAGAATTTTAAAAAATTATTTGAAAGAACAAGTCGAACTTTTTCAACCGGATTATAGTAAACCATTCGAGCTTACTACTGATGCATCCAACATAGCTATTGGAGCCGTACTAAGTCAGAATAAGCAACCTATACACTTCTTGTCAAGAACACTGAGTAAGACAGAAGAGAACTATAGCACAAACGAGAAAGAGCTATTAGCGATCATATGGTCCTTACAAAAACTCAGAAACTACATATATGGTATAGCAGACTTAACCATATATACCGATCACCAGAGCCTTATATATTCTGTATCAGAAAAAAATCCCAACACAAAGCTGAAACGTTGGAAGGGAATCATTGAAGACTTTGGAGCAAAATTAGTTTATAAACCAGGAAACCTAAATCTTGTAGCTGACGCATTATCACGTCAACGCATAAATACTTCTACCATAGAAACAGCACATTCAGCTGAAAGTTCTTCTAATGATATAATAAAAACTGTGAATCAGCCTTTTAATGCATACACTGCACAGTTCGAACTTATTGAAGATATAACAAATAATATCGAAACACAAATCTATTTTGGTAACAAAATAAGACTCATAATAAAGTTTAAGGACAAAGACTCTTTACTAAGGCAGATGAAAGAAGTTATACAACCCCAAAAGATTGTAGCTTTGCATACGAAATTTGAAAACATATACAAATATGGTGAAAACATAAAAAAAGAATTCCCACTAGTAAGATTTATATTCACACCAAGAAAACTTCAAGACGTGACAAATTTGGAGGAACAACTAAAACTTGTAAGGGTAACTCATGAAAGAGCACACCGAGGGTTACGTAACAATATACAAGAAATCTCAGAGAAATATTACTGGCCCGATCTAAATAAACAAGCAAAGAGTTTCAACAAAAAATGCATAGCATGTCTATTTGGAAAATATGAAAGAAAACCTATCAGAGAACCTCTGAATAATTCAGAAATACCAACACATGTGGGAACACACATTCATATGGACATATACTTCAACGACAAGTATACTTTCCTTGTAACAGTAGATAAGTATTCTAAATATACAATCCTTCGGGAAATCGAAACTCGAAACAGACTGTACGACGTTATGGAAGAGGTCTTATCTAATTATTTCCCAAAATGTGAACGACTCATGACAGATAACGAGAAGGGATTCAAAACAGAAATGGTGAACCAAATGTGTTTGAAATACAACATAACTAAAGTAGAAACTCCAGTATACAGATCGACAGCTAACGGTCAGGTAGAACGTGTAAACGGTACAATAACTGAACTGTCTAGAATATTCACAATTCAGAATAAAACAAGACTTATCGAAGAAATATTTAGAACAGTGCGTGAATTAAATAATTCTATACACTCAGTTACCGGTTTGAAACCTAGAGACATTTTCTTTAATCAAAATAAATATAGAAATAGTGAAATTATAATAAATAAACTAAACTCAGCATCCAAAAAAGTGATCGAACGTCTAAATAAAGGAACTCGACACAGAGAGTATAAAAAAGGAGATAAGATAATGGTAAGAATCACAGGTCTTAGAAAGAAATCTAACGCTAGATACATAACAAGAATAGTAGAAGAAGATAAAGGAGACACGGTAATCTCTAAAGAAGGAATAAAAATTCACAAGGATAACATAAAGAATTATCATTTTTCAGATGACGAAAATATTAATATTCCTAACATTACTAGGAATTGTACAGAGTCAAGAAGGGCAAGGAAACGTTCAAATAACTGAGATACTAAACAAGAAGTTTATACTTACGCAAACAGATGACGTGTATTTATTCAAAGAACAAACTTATTTGTTACATGCCACCAACCTGACTTCGATATTTCAACCTTACGTAAATATCGTAACTAGTAAATATCAACCTACACAGGAAGAAAAAATTTGGTTAAGTAAAATTAAGAATTTAGCAGACCAATTACAAGAACATACTAGGCATACTAGATCAATTAACTTTTTAGGAACAGCTTTCAAATATGTGTTTGGTAATCCTGACCATTATGACTTAGTTAACATAGAAACGAGTATAAATAATCTCATAGAAAACAATAATAAACAAAAAACTATAAATTCTAGATTTGAACAAATTTTGCAACAATTCGAAGGTCAGAGCCTTAAAGAACATTTAGTAATAGAACAAGTGTACGAACAATTATTATTATTGACCAGAACAATTAATGCAGCAAAAAATAATGAATATTTATCAGAAAGCCTAGACTTAGATGACATTAAAAATATTATTCAACATGAAATAATTCAAGTACCCATAATAAATATACTTGAGTACTCTAAAATATTTTTAGCTAGAACTGATGAATTCTTCATCACAATATATAAATATCCAGTTCTAATTAAATCATGTAAATTGTATAAAGTAACACCTTTAAATTCAAAACATGGAAAAATCATTACAGATAAAACAATTGCCTTATGTAACCAAACTTATTTAAGAACAAGAAATTGTCAAAATCATCTAAGTAAAAACATTTGTGAAATTAACTTTGAAGAAGAAAATTGTCTTATTCCACTTTTAAAGAATATAACTTCAAAATGCAACATTAAACAAGAATACGATTACGACTTAGAAATTGAATCCGGTGTTATGTTATTAAGCGGTAAGCATAAGTTAAATAATCAAACAATTAATGGTATAAACTTAGTTACTTATGAAAATACTATAAATCTAGACGATAAAATATACAAAAACATGCATAAGCAAATTAAAGAAGTTATATTAAGAAATCATAATTCAGAGTCTTACATCGACCAAATAATTAAAGAAGATACAATGTACAAATTCGATAACATAGATACTTTAAAAAAACTAATTATTCCTTTTGAAGAAAAACCGATATTATCAACTATATACACAATTGTAACACTGATTGTTATTCTAGCATTTACGTACGTAATGATAAAAACTATACAATGTATAACAGATCGTCAAAAACAAAAAAAGATTGACGCATATAACAAAACTTATGAAAGAGAAATGTTAAAAATAGCGTCGAAAAATCGGGACGATTTCGTTTAACAAGGGGGGGAGTTAAGTATCCATAGCAAAACATATTGAGAAAAAAGATAACATTATTTGTATTCAATGATATCTTTAGCCTCTAGTACAGTCTTGCACACAACGCTACAATGATAACATATGTACAAGAGATAATATCGTTTGTATACAATGTTGGAATATTATCTCTTCTTCATTATCAAGCAAGACGATTGTACGCTTGGGTCTCCTTGTAGATAGATAAGAAAAATATATAAATACGACTGTATGATGAATTTATCGAGAGTCTTATTGTAACTACATAGTAGCCTTAAGCTCCTTTTAGAATTAGTAAAAAGTATTTCAATAATAAAGGACATAGTTCCAAATAAATATTGTTTAATTTTAAAAGTAAGAAACAAGTGTTTTAATTCACGCTCATATATATATATATATGAAAGTGAAGTTTTAGTAGTTTCTTTGTTCGACATATTTTTCCTTATTGCTTGCATTCAGGATTTTTATTATCTAGTGCATTAGTTGTGTTGTTTTTCTCGCGTTTTTTAAACCATTTATAGTCAATTTTGGTGATTTTGAAGTGAAAATATATATATATATATGAATTAAAGCAACAAATTTTAACCCTGTCGTCTCGGTTAATAATTACCGAGTTGAGACACACTCGGTTATTATCAACCTTTATATTCTGATTTTAACCGAGTCGTCTTGGTTAATAATTGCCGAGTTGAAACACACTCGGTTATTATCAACCTTTATATCCTTTTTAGATTCAAGCTTTTAACCCAGTCGTTTCGGTTAGCCTGCAGTTATAGCTAAACACAAAAGTAGAACGAAAAAAATATTGTTTTGCTTTCTTAGACCACTTATACCGAATAGTTTCTGTCGATCTTTATCTCTAGATTGAACATGAAATTGGTTAACAAAAGGATTTGTTTATTTGTCCCGACGAAAAACTTTTTGGGTGAAACTTCTCATCCATTTCCATAAATGTTAACCAAATCGGTAGAACTATTTCCTGTGGGAATGGTCGGATCATTTCGTTACGTTTCGTATTTTTCGTTGTACTTTTTCGTGGAGCTATAACTGCAGCCTTAATAATTATTCGGTTGTATTATCAACCCATGTTTTGTACACCTGCACAATTCTGAGGAAAGGAAATGCTGGTTTGTTTGTTTACTTTGTGATATCCTATTTATTCGATTGATTTGGTAAATATTCAAATATTCCCGTTGGCATTTGTCGTAAACGCCTAATATTCAATTTCGTTTTATGGCGGTATTCTCAACTTTTTTGGGACGAACTATTTAAAATGATTTCTTTTTCTATGTTTCCATCATTTCAAATTGTTTGTTCCCAAAAAATGGCAAACATCGGCTTAAAACCAGGCATAGCCTTAGTTCCCAGGGTTTCTGTCAGTAGCATTTAGTACTTATATGATCGTATTTTGATATGTACTAATATTAACACCTGCTTCACAGTTCTTTTAAATGGATGAGGAAGTGTGCACCTTACTAAAGGAGTGGGGCCTGGAAGAGTACGTAGACATTTTTAAAGGTTCGTTTATATACCAACATGTAAATTAATACAATATTATTCGGATATAAGAAAGTTAAAACTTGCTTTAAGTATTTTTGCTATACATGTATTTTGCATTTTTGATTGATTTCGATGGCTTACCACACGAAAATGCATTTAGCGCTTGAAAAGCTAGTGTTTCTTAAAAACGATTCTTTCTTATACACGACTTTCCTATGCAAGGTGGTGCAAAATTAATCATCCAATTTTGTTTTTGAATTCATTTTTTACTAAATAAAAATGATTTTGGGTGATGGAAATCTTCATTTGACCCTTTAAAATTTTTTCTGTTAAGTGAAAAATATGATACCCGTCAAGTGGCTACTGCCAGTGTTGATACACAAATGTAAAATATGATTGACGTACGAAGCAATTTAAAAAAATTATAATATCTTCCGATAGCGTGACTAAATTTGAGCCACCTTGTATATCTGATACAAACCTATACTTTACAAGTGACTAAGTGACACTGGTTAATTTTTATTTATAACAGAAAATGCTATAACTTCAATGTCTTTGGCGCTACTTGGTGCCACAGAGATAAAGGAAATGTTCCCAGTTATAGGGCACCGGGTTCTATTTATACGAAATTTCGAAGAGTGGCGGAAAGCTATGCACCCTAATGCGTCTACCCCTTTGGTTTGTTCTTATTATTTTACCATTTGATATGGTAGAAATAAAGTCTTTTTATTTTACAGACTTTTCAAACTTCAGAAATATGTGTTGCTACGAACACACAGACCGACTGCCCTAATTTTTCTTTTAGTGATATTCTGACAAATTTCACCGTAAGCGACGGATTGGAAGTACTAGATTCCCCTTCAAGTGTTGTTGTTGATGATACATCCAGCGAAAGTTTAGATGTAAGTACAGGGTTGAGTAAAAATCTAAGCATTCACCCTTATTCCCGTTGGCGTTTGTCGTATACGACTCATTATGTCGTGTCGGTGTCGTTGTATAAATGGTATTCAGATTTTTTTCCAAATTTTGTTAACGATTTTATTTCTTTTTCTATTGGCTCACTGCTATTTCAAATCGTTTGTCTCAAAAAAGTGACAAACATTGGCTTAAAAACGGAATGAAATATTAGTCGTTTACGACAAACGCCAACGGGAATAGGGGTGATTGCATTTATAATCAACTAAGAGAAGGTGATTATAATAAGTGATTGTCACTAATCGCCTTAGCCGACAGTATATAGGTTTTTTTTACTTATTTCATTAATTTATACCTATATTTCTGAAATTTTTTGTACTTATATGAACTATATGCACATTAAATATTATGTTACTAGGAACTTAACAAGCTGCTTGAAAGCTCACTGGAAGGAACCGGTCTTCTGTCGCTGGATAAAAGTCGACCGCTGGATAACGTCGCTCGGCTGCGATTGGTGCGTATTGTTTGCACCAACATTTTAAAGAAAAACCCGGACAAAAATATAACAGCCCAAATTTATGGGCACTGGACAAATCAAATTGTTCATTTGTTCCCTACCGAGAATAGATCGGTTTATTTTCATAATAAGCTGGTTAATTCGAGTCGTGGAATAATAAACAGATTGGCTGGAAAATTGCCAGACCACATCCACAATCTAAAACGAAAGTACAGGGAAAGTGGTGTTATCACCAAAAGGAAGCGTTCCTTTTCCACTTCTGCGACGTCGTCACCTTCTTCCAGTCGGGTCTCCTCTCCGGCACCACATCCCATAAAACGCCTGGCAATAGCTACTGTCAATTTCGAAGACTTCGAAGGACAATTCCAAGAAGATCTCCAATGGCTACAAAATTCTAGCCATCCATGGGATACAACGGAGGAGAAATGGAACAAAACAACCCATGCTCGACTTCAACTTTTAAAGGATATGAGCATATCGGAGTATTTTGAGAAATACCCGGCTTTACAAAAATCATTGGGATATAAACTGGTAATATTTCATTGAAATATAAATATATTAAAAATACATTATACCTACATATATTTAGTCTTTCTTTACATATAATATTATGTAATTCTTCTTCTTTTTACAGCTAGTAAGGGATTTTGATAATATCTACAGCGACAAATGCCAGGGACTGGTGGAAAATTTTCCCAGATTAAAGAAGGACATCTTCCAAATTGGAAAAAGCAAGGGAAAAGGAGTAGCAGGAAAGGATAAACACTTCGCTCACCTGCTGACTCTGGAAAATCGTAAGAAAAATTTATTTATTAACCCTGTAATATTTTGCAATACTCAGATAATCATGCGTCAAAATGACGCATAAACTTTATTTTCTAAGCTATTATAATTTAAAAAAGGGAAATGAATGTTAAATGGGTCTTCTTATTAAAGGAAATAACGTATATACATTTTATGGCATTGGTGCTATTTATTTAATTAAAAAAACTGTAAAAGTAACAAAAATTAACAAATTCAGAAAAAAAAAAAGAAATTAAATTAACACAGCTTCAGTTTTCATCACATTATGTAATACTTTCAGTACATATCAGTCCATTTAAATGTACATACATAGTTATAAGATAAAAAAATAAATAGCTATTATTAAAAACTAAACTTAAAAAATAATCACAAACATTTTTTGCACCTATCAATGTAATGCTCCCTACATATAACTTTATTGCACTTTGTGCACGAAGCAGTTGCCTTCCTGATATGCATAGTAAGAAGGTTTTTTTGGTAAAGGTTCTTCTGGAACTTCTTGTTGCGAGCTAGAGCCGCTTCTAGAAACGATATTGCTTATATTATCTCTTTAATGTCTTTTCAAAGTGGGAACTTGCAGTCTTTCTTTCATAAATGGCGATGTCAGATTCACATTCAAAATTTTCATGAAGTTTTTACGATTCAAAACCTCACATCATACGAATTTTTAGGCCATATTTGCTTGACTTATTAGGTATATACATCCTAAAAGGGCAGCGTCCTCTAAAGCCAAGTAGCTGCCCGGGTGTATAACTATTATTTATGCATTGCCGAATAAACAAGTCCCATATTTTTCGGGTAGGAATAAACACATCTTCTTTCCTAAGTGATGGACGCAATGTTTTCTCATACATTCATAATGACGAAACATTGGCTGATAACTGAAACGTACATCATTGAGGAAGATTGGTCAAATAGTTCTTCTGTGGATAGGTCGTTATCTTTCCTCATCGCTGTCAAAACTAATATTCCAATCAATGTTCCAATTTCAGTTTTACAGGTATCTTTGAACGTTACACTGGTCATATACAGCTAGGTTCCAGAAATCGAGTAAAATGATTTCGAAATCGAAATTGCAAATCGAGTGAATTCGTTTTCAGTGTTCTGCATTTCGAGCGATTCGGTAACTCCGAAATTTTTTCGAAATCACTTTTCGTGAAATTGCAAACAGCTGACATCTGTTATTTGGGACATCGAATACAGTAAACTGCAGAACACAAAAATTCATTACCGATCGATTTCGATTTCATTTCGAGTGAAAGTGAAATATGGAACCTAGCTGATAGCCCCGTTTTTTCAGAGATTTCGACGTTCGTCAATGTTCATTGCTGAGACTCTGGAACGCCTTGTTGCTTTTGATGTCGACCACACATATTTGTTCTTACCTTTTATCGTTCTTGATGGTTAAGTTTTTGGATGAGTCAATTTGAAGCAGATTATTGCCCCTATTGTGTAAGACAACTACAACTGAATTGAAGACAACTCAACTCAACTAAGTTGAGTTGTGTTCTACAATGGGGGCATATCTTTCCAGGGTTAATAAATATACCTGCTAATCGTAAAAATTCGAAGAATTTCCGATTCGATCGAATTTCAGAATAAGCGTGGTTCTTTTTGCATTACTAGATTGTTCCGACAAATTTGTGTTTCTTTTGACCATCATGTTTTCTTTAGAAGAAAAAAAACAAATCTGCATTATATTTTCTCTATATAACTATGCTGAGATTATATAGGTATAATAAGTACAATAGTTAGGACAAGATTTGCACAAATTTTGTGTAGAATAATTAAGTCGACGCATATGGCTTATCATTGTTTTATATTTTTTCAGTTTCTGAAGAGATCAGCAATCTTGCGGCATTCCTGCTAATCCCATCACTACTAAGTACATCAAATGTGAAGATAAGCGGATCGAAAAAGAAAATTTGGCGACCCTCTAAGGCTGAAGCAAGGGATGGCTTCATAACTAGAGTTTCGACGGATGCAGAAATCGACGCAGCCATTACCATCAGGAAAGAAAAGCTTCAAGGCATTGGCCTCACATTTCAACCTTTTATCCTCGTAGTAGGTAATTCAATTGATACTATAACGTCATATTTTGTTATTATAAATGCTACTAAATACCTACTGCCTACCATTCTAGAGGCAGTAGATGTTTGCTTTAAGTTAATTTTTACAATAAATGCTGAGTATCCGCCGGAAAGTAGGTGTACTTGGCTTTTCATTCAAAAAGCTTTTTATAAAATTTCGACAGAGTTCGACAAAGAATCCACCGCGGCCAATACTTTGTTGGGAGAGTTAGGATTCAAAGAAAATTAGAGTTTTCCCTACCAATTCCATTTTGTTACAATGGTTGTTTGTTTTATATGCAGATCCTACATTAAGGGTCTCAAAGGTCTAAGGCAACACTTTGATTTCAATCAAATTTCAGCTATTCATTCTCGTAGTAGGTAATTCACTTGATACTTCAAGGCATTGGCCTCACCTTTCAACTATTCATTCTCGTAGTAGGTAATTCACTTGATACTTCTAGTCATTGGCCTCACCTTTCAGGCATTCATTCTCGTAGTAGGTAATTCACTTGATACTTCAAGGCATTGGCCTCACATTTCAACCTTTTATCCTCGTAGTAGGTAATTCAATTGATATTATAACGTCATATTTTGTTATTATAAATGCTACTAAATACCTACTGCCTACCATTTTAGAGGCAGTAGATGTTTGCTTTAAGTTAATTTTTACAATAAATGCTGAGTATCAGCCGGAGAGTAAGTGTATCTACTTGGCTTTTTATACAAAAAGCTTCTTTTTAAATTTCGACAGAGTTCGACAAAGAATCCACCGCGGCCAATACTTTGTTGGAAGAGTAAGGAGTCAAAGAAAATTAGAGTTTTCCCTACCAATTTCATTTTTTACAATGGTTGTTTGTTTTTTATGCAGATCCTACATCAAGGATCTCAAAGGTCTAAGGCAACATTTTGATTTTAATCACAGTGACCATAACTTTACAAACTATAAATGCCGCGAAGGAGATTGCAATCGATCGTTTTCAATTTTTAATTCCTTTAGAAGACACTTTAAGAGAGAACATGATTTTCAAAGTTCAAATAATCCAACAAATTCTGAGAAGAATGCATATATACTTAATGAAAGTGTTGTTTCAGAAAAACAATTAGAACAATCCAATGAAACTCAACATACAGAAACCTTGTCACTTGATAAATCACTATCACTTTTTATAGCATCCCTTTATGCAAATGTAATCTTGCCTAGAAACGTAGTGCAAAAAGTGATTGATGGCTTAGCAGAATATTTCGGTTCATTAAGTTCAAATTTTAAGAACTGTTTAGATAAAGTATGTATTGAGCACTCTCTATCTAATGATGTTTCAAATCAATTAATGCAAGCACTTGTTCCTCCAATCACTTCCCCCTTAGAATGTTTCACAACAGAACAAAAAAGGTTTTCTTATTTCACGAAACAAAAGTCATACATTGAGCCTAAAGGAATTTTAATTGGCCAAAGGTTCGATAATGTTAAAAAAGGTGGAATAACACGTATGGAACCTATTCCATGCCAAGAACATTTTATCTCTTTAAGAGATATATTGCAAAGATTTTTCTCTCTCGAAAATATACTTTCGGAAACTTTGGAATATATGGACAGTCTTCGAAATAAAGAGGGCCTGGAAAATTTTATTCAAGGTTCATACTGGAAAGAAAGACTTAACCACCATTCAAATCGCATTGTGTTACCTCTATTTATGTACTTCGATGATTATGAAATTGGAAACGTTCTAGGAAGTCATGCTGGTGTTCACAAATTAGGAGCAGTGTACGTCTCAGTTCCATGTCTTCCACCTTGGCGATCCTCAGTTCTGTCCAACATATTCCTTATTTTATTATTTCATTCATCCGACAGAATATCTTTTGGTAATAATGTTATATTTCAACCAGTTATTGATGAGTTTAATTTTTTAAGCGAAGTAGGCATACAAATAGATATTCCAACTTTCAAGGGATCTTTATTTTTTGAACTAGCTTTGATTCTTGGTGACAATTTAGGAATACACTCTCTGATTGGGTTTGTAGAGAGCTTTTCAGCAAACTTTTCTTGCAGAGTATGCAAAGTTACAAAAGATGTATTGAAAAAGCAATTTTATGAAGATACGACACTTCTTCGAACAATGGAAAGCTATGAAGCAGATCTGGCTTTAAATGATTTATCTTTAACCGGCATTAAGGAAAAGTGTGTTTTTCTGGGCATAAAAAACTTCGACTTGTTTCAACAGGTGGGCGCTGATATTATGCATGATATGCTAGAGGGTGTAGCCAAATACATTTTGAGTTTTATACTTTCAGAGTATACCGAAAAACACAAATTTTTTTCTTTAACAATTTTCAATGATAAATTATTAGCTTTCTCATATGGCCCTGATACTAAAAACAAACCTTGCTCTATCGAAAGGGAACATCTTAGGCGGGGAAATGTGCGTTTATCTTCAGGAGAAACGCTTACTCTTTTGCGGTTTTTGGGTTTACTTATAGGTGACTTTGTGCCGAGGGGTAATATTATTTGGGCAATGTATATAAAATTAAGACAAATTGTTGACATACTTCTTAGTTTAAATGTTTCTGTTGGGACAGAAGATTTCTTGCAAGTATTAATAGCTGAACTTAATGAGCAATATATTACACTTACCAAGGACTCTCTTAAGCCAAAGTTCCACAATCTCATTCACTACCATACCGCTTTTAAAAAATACGGCCCATTAACATCTTTGTGGTCAATGAGGTTCGAAGCTAAGCACAGGCAATCCAAAATGTCTGCTAGATCATCATGTAACCGAATGAATATCACTTTAACCTTAGCAATGAAACATCAACTTCAACTTAATGAAATGTTTTTAAGAGGAAAACTTGCTAATATACTTGACGTTGGACCCAAAAAAGATGGCTTGTTATCTGAACTTAATAATATACGATCACAGCTATCACTGGACCCTAATAAAACGTTGACTATGGTTAATTGGGCGACCATGTCTTCTGTACTTTATAAAAAGGGATCCGTCTTAGTAAAAAGTCTTAGTTCAGATTGTTATCTGTACGATTTTTTTGTATTGGAAAAAATATATTTATATGATTCAAATCAATTGATTTTTGTTGGTATAGTACTTAAGACTAAATGTTTCGATGAGCACTACTATGCATATGAGGTAGAAGTTCCATTAATATCGCAACAAATTGTTATGCCTCTTGAATTTTTCCTATCGCCAATTCCTAACGCTTTAAATATTTTACCTAACTCTAAGCAGTACGTTATTTTAAGAAGCCCACTATAAAAAATATAGATATATATTAAATAATGGATGTAAATAACTATTTCGAGTTCGAATTTCAGTTTTCATAAATAATTTGCTAATTAAAATGAATTTATATATAATATTATGTGTATTAATTTATTAATAAGTATAAAATATACAATTTTACACATTTGTTTTTAAATGACGAAATTCATGACGCATAAATATGCTGATTAAAATGCATGTATATAATATTATGTATATAGTAATAAGTATAAAAATATACAATTTTAAACATTTGTTTTTAAATGACGAAATTCATGACCCATATATTTTAAGTAAAATTAAGTTTTGCATTAAAAAATATAAATACATGTAATAAATAGAATATTATGTTATTATTTTACCACAATATTATAATAAAAAAATCTATGTACTTAATATGAAAAAGCAATTTTTTTTATTTTAGGGTAAAATTATTTTTCCCTTTTAGATGGTTTATTTTCAGATGCACTGAAGTGAAGAGAATGTCGGATACATTTCAACCAAGTAAGTTGGTTAATTTTAACCCTCTTAATTGGTTAAATGCCACCAAGAAGGTTGGCTAATTTTAACCAATTAAGATTGTTAAATTCAACCAAGAAGGTAAGCTAATATCAACCAAGTGAAAGTAAAGTAAAAGGGTTAATATTAACCAACATACTATGTTAAATTCAACATAGTATGTTGGTTAATTTCAACCGACTCACTTGGTTGAATTTAACCAATTAGAAGGGTTAAAATTAACCAACATACTATGTTAAATTCAACATAGTATGTTGGTTAATTTTAACCCTTTTAATTGGTTAAATTCAACCAAGTGAGTCGGTTAATAACAACAGATTGAATAGGTTAAATTCAACCAAGTGAGTTGGTTAATAATAACAGAGTGAATAGGTTAAATTCAACCAAGTGAGTTGGTTAATAATAACAGATTTAATAGGTTAAATTCAACCAAGTGAGTTGGTTAATAATAACAGATTGAATAGGTTAAATTCAACCAAGTGAGTTGGTTAATAATAACAGATTGGATAGGTTAAATTCAACCAAGTGAGTTGGTTAATAATAACAGATTGAATAGGTTAAATTCAACCAAGTGAGTTGGTTAATAATAACAGATTTAATAGGTTAAATTCAACCAAGTGAGTTGGTTAATAATAACAGATTAGATAGGTTAAATTCAACCAAGTGAGTTGGTTAATAATAACAGATTTAATAGGTTAAATTCAACCAAGTGAGTTGGTTAATAATAACAGATTAGATAGGTTAAATTCAACCAAGTGAGTCGGTTAATAACAACACACTAAATAGGTTAAATTCTAAAAAATTGGCTGGGAATTTTAAAATATGTTGGTTAAATTCTACCAAGTAATTCTGTTAATAACAACAGATTAAGTAGGTTGAATTCTAAATTCTAATTCCAATAATAACAAAGTTAGTTGTTTAAATACAACCAAGTAGGTTGGCTAATTTCAACCAAGTGAGTTGGGTAATAACAACAGAGTAAGTTGGTTAAATTCTACAGAGTTAGATTGTTATTTATAACCCAGCAATTTCGGAGGGGAAATTTTGGGATATTTCTAAATCGGTTATTATCAACCGATTTTCCTTAATCAAGTTGACTCAGTTATTTATAAACAAGTAACTCTGTAGGAGCTATATTAACAGTATTGCTCGGTTGTTATTAACCGAAATTCGGTTGTTTTTAACCGACTCATTTTTCTGCGTGTACCTACTCTAGTACTCGTAGGATCTAATGGTATCTTGTTACCATCTCGATACCTCTTGTCGGGCGCCAGTTAAGCAGATGAAGATAAAATATTGCAACACTATTTGCCAGCATGCCTTGTGATTGTCTTTATTATCGAAATATTATCGATCATACTTAGACAGTTAGGTAAGTAAATTTCTATGCAAATATACAATAAAATTTGCATATTTACAAGCACTCACAAGTTAATATGACTGAGCGCACTGCAACCGACCTTTCTCACTGCAGCTCTTAACTTTTCCTAACTAGCGATGCATTACATCAGTCTCACCACGTGTTCTAGTGTCATTTTGCATACCTATATTAATGCAACTAAGGTGTCTTAATACCACAGCAATTAAATAAAAGAAAAATTAATTTTCACGTTTCGATTAAATCAGCGAATTAATAGATAGATGGAAATATATTTATGTATCTGCGCGCGCGCGCGTGCACGTAACAGTTTCCAATAAAAATGACCAAAAAGCCGGTTCGGCTTGTTTTCTTACATATTTTTATATCTTCTGAATTCTTTCTCTTTTTTTTTTTTTTGTTGAAAATGTCAGTTGAATTTAATTTTCTAGTACCACGTATAAAGGGCAGAAATGTTATATGAATGCATTAGACTACTGATTTTGAAAAAAAAAAAAAAAAACAGAAGGAATCTCCATAAATCTATCTATAGGACCGACCCCAAAGTCTACTTAATACTAACAGTATCTATAAAACCTGCAACCCATTGAAAGAATGCATTTTTTTTTTCTTTCTCTTTATACCTTGTGTTTGTCTTTTTCTTTTAATCGGTGACTAGTTTAGTTGGATTGCAGCAATGCTGAAGCTGCTAGTGCCTCACCTTGTTAAGGAAAAAAAAGTACTCCATCTAGCGTATGGTATGTGCCTAGTCTTTTTTTTTTAATTTTTTCCTGTTTCCAGATGAAGCTAAATTGAAACGGCCTCAGGAGTTATGCGGAACTGCTTTATTGCGATTTGTATCTGCAACTATGGGCTTTGTTCAAATGTTCTATATTATGTAGTTGGGGAATATGTTAATACATGTCATATAGTAATAGGCGACTTTTATGGGTGAGGCCGAAAAAAATAAAAATAAAATAAAATTGTGGCGACATATTGAAACAAGTACGAGTATCCGGTTTTTATTTAAGTATATCTGCTACTAATCGATTGTGAATATAATTAACATTGTGACATTATTTTACCCTTTGGGCAATACAATGTTAAGGAAATACTATATCTAATCAATCAGACGATAGGAAATACAAATGACAGTTGGCAATGATGCGAGGATTATGGGAAACTTGTGTATAGGATTTAGGTTTTAAATAAATTGTTGAAACTTTCAACAATAGATACTATTTGGACCACAATCTCTTTCGGACAACAGTAGGTACTGGTGTTCATTAATCCTATTTTATTCACTTTTCTTCACTCCGATGATAACCTTTTGTCGAACAGTTCCAAACAAACAAACTGTCATTCGTACCTGTCATTTTCGTACCCATTTTGGATCACTTTTGGATATATAATCGCTCTAAAAACTCCCCTAAGTATTTTCCTTATGTCCTTTAAATATTTTTTCTGTTTACAAATTCACTTACGATCAAAATTTTGACGTACCTATTCCAAAAGCCGGCCGCATCCTATTAAAAATAAACCTATCGATGATCTCACAAATCCGCACAATCTTAGTGAAAGAAAATGCTGTAACTCAAGTCATAAATTAGTCTTGGTCGCCCACGAATTATAAACGAAACCTTCACCCT
Source organism: Cheilosia scutellata (assembly GCA_955612985.1). Classification (NCBI taxonomy): domain Eukaryota; kingdom Metazoa; phylum Arthropoda; class Insecta; order Diptera; family Syrphidae; genus Cheilosia; species Cheilosia scutellata. Next base: position 89,816,993 of record OY015313.1, on the reverse strand, counting down.
TAAAGGACTATCTATGGAACCACCCCCGCAAATTGGCACTTAATTAATTGCTGTTTATCACAGCTCATGGGAGTCCTGTTCGGTTTAGTTCTTCCTAAATCCATATTCAACCACAAAGTTTTGATGCGAAAAAAAAAACACCCAAAGGAAACGTACCAAAGAAAAAGAGCAAACAACCATCTCTATAATTGAGTGGGTAGCACACAGAAGCCACCCCCAAATTTGATTTAACATTTCTTCTTATTTTTCTCTAGATCCAAAACCTAGTACATACATATATCTATTTTATAAAAGCGGTGACGCAAATCTCTTTCACTCTACACATAGTTATCCGCAACGCTTTAGATAACACGGTTCGTTGAAAACATCTGGAAAGAAACAAATAGATTTGACGTAACACTGTATGTACCGAAGCAACCACGCAAACCAGCAGAATGTTACTGATGCCACCCCCATATAGGAATTGATGAATGGATGGATGTAATAGGGGTTCTTTTGCCTTTGACGCAACAAGTATAAAATGAGATAAAACAAAATGAAACATATTGAAGTTGATTTCACTTTGTATCTATGTAGTATACGAACAGGGGTAGTCTGGTGACGTCATGGATACGTATTTAAAACATACTTATATGTATCTAAAAAGGGTTAAAAAAGAAGGTGGATCATAATAATATCCGTTGAAAATGTACCAAACCTACATATACCTATATCAAAGTCTATTTATGAATGAATGTGACGTCTTTCTTTATACCGCTATTCGTGAGCACGTGCCCTATTGAATTGGGGTTGCTAAGCTGGGAAGTTATTATTATTACATAAATGAATTTATTTTCCGTTCTCACAACCACAATCATGAACAATAAAAGAGAAAATTTCCCTTACAATCTTCTCCAATAAACTGAAGGGATGAAGAGCACAATGAAGAGCGCAACATTTATAGCAACAGTTTGCGAGAGCGTTTACTGTTTATGTAGGCGGCTTATCAGTAAATGCGGAGAATGACATAATTTAATTTATTTTTCCTCAAGAATATGGGTCAAATCTTCTTAGGTTTTCAAGTTACCATATGGTTGCACAGTTTTATGGAAATAAATAAGAAAATCAATTTCAATCTGGTGCAATTGTTATTAATGCAACATTTCAATGTAGCTGGACGAGTTTTTTTTTTTTGTAAATATCGAAATAATTTTATGTCGATTTGTTTGATTTGTAATTTAGGTCGTAATATATCTAAATTCAGCAGCTGAAAAAAGCTACACTATAAATATTAGTCTAGCAACATTTTTGTACTAAAAAAAAAAAGAGTCTGATACATAAATATATTTCTTTAATTTTGCAATAGAAAATATAAAAACAGGAAAATTGTTGAGATTAATATATCAGAAAACGTTAATTCAACATTTTTCATTATTACAATTAGACGTTAACCTAAGTGACATTTATGACAGATGTCAAAATGTCTTAAGAAAAAAAGATAAATGTTAGATAATATTTTATATATATATTCGCTTGTATATAAAAAGGTGTGATACTAAATTTTATTAGCACTTTGCGTTAGACAGTTATCTCTGCATTATTTTCTGACACTTTCGTGGTGAGTATTGTGTCAAAAATGAACCATATCCGTGGGTAAGATAAAATGTATACTAACGTGTTTTTTTGATGATTAGTTTACTTGTTTCAGCTAATCTCGTTAAACAGTTATTTCCGTATAATTTTGTAATACTATACTTACCACGATAGTGTCAAAAAATATTCGGAAATTACTGTTTAGTTAATACTTTTTGAGACTATTGAGGTGAGTAGGTATAGTGTCAACAAATTATTTTGCTCTGGATCTTAGGTGATAAATGACATAAATGGTACGCATATTTTTCTATCATGGTGAGAATAACGTCAAAAATGATCCATCTCCGAAAAAAAAAATTTTAAAATAAACTAGCTGTACAAGGCTTTGCTCGTATCCATGAATTGTATTGTCTAGATATACTTATTTTTCCCATGATTGTCGAAGAATAGCGTTTGAAATGTATTTTTTTTTTTTTTGGTTTGAGAGGCGTGTCACGCCCTTTTGTCTAAACCCGCTGGGTTTAAAAATTGCTTCAATCAGGCAATGTTCAAATATAGTGTTTTAAAGAACTTTGCTATAAGGGTGGCGTCATGGTTCATTTTCCAATCTCACCCATACTTTGCGGGGTTGTTTCATTGGACAATGTACATCAATGACTACAATTTTATATTTTTAGCTCCTATGATGAGTGTCGAGAAATATCATTTAAAATATATTTTTTTAAACGGGAGGTGCCACGTTCCTTTTTATACCCTCCACAGGAAGGTATATTCACTTTGTCATTACATTTGTAACGCCAAGAAGGATTCACCGGAGACCCTATAAAGTATATATATTCTGAATCAGGATCACATTCTAAATCGATTTAGCCATGTCCGTCTGTCTGTCTGTCCGTCTGTCTGTCTGTCTGTCCGTCTGTTGAAAGCACGATAGCGTCCAAACGAATTGACCTAGGGGAATGAAATTTTGTGAGAGGACTTATTTTTACCGTCGTCAGGTTGGTATTGAAAATTGTCTATGTCGGTCAAGTAGTTCTGGTACCTCCTATACCAAACCAATATGGCATGGCGAACATTTTGCATGACTTTTATGCAGTGGAGGGTATCAAAGCATCGGCCAGGCCGATGATAACACTTTTACTTGTTTTAAATTTTGTCTAATCTTCACAGGAACACTCCCATTTCAATACCCATGGGCCATGATTGCCTCAATCGGTTTGGTGGTTTTCGAGATATATACGATTTTTAATTTTTTTTATGGGAGGTACCACGTCGCTTTGTCCAATTTTGACCAATGTTTTACAGAAACACGTTTGGGCAATAACAAATATTTTCTTAAAATATGAGTTCAATCAGTTCGATAGTTTTCTAGATATAAGATTTTATAGGTTTGTTTGTATGGGAGGTGCCACGCCCTTTTGTCCAATTTTTACCAAATGTGAATCTAAACCATCCTTGGACCCACTCAAACACACACACAAAATTTCATTCAAATCGGCCAAGCCGTTTAGGAGGAGTTCGGTTACAAACACTTACAGAAAAATTATATATATAAAGATAAACCTTTCGTTTGAGTGAATTTTTATTTTTTGGAACGAATGGAAGAGCCCAACAATTTTACGTCGGTTCCAAAGGGCTGAGTAAACCTTTTCCAGGACAGTTATTCTCTTGGATGTTTGTCTGACTTTCGCGGACAACAAATTATAGTGTTGGGTAGTTTTTGTGACACTTTCTTATGCTTGGATATTTCGATAGAACAAGTGGACAATATTAAAGGTATGTGTGCTTTGGTGAATTTCTTTCAACACTCGCATAAATGTCAGAAGAAATTTTTAACAAATGGTCTTAGTTATTGTTGGCTTTCAATGGCATCTTTTGCCTACTACGGCAAAATGTTTCCTTATTTCAGCAACAATTTGTGTTGACTCGAAATTTTTAATTTCAGCAGGTTGCTATGAACACGTTAAAAAAATGTACACTAACTTATAAAGGGTTTCCCATAATTCACGCTAAATTTGCATTTTGCGCCATTTTATAGTACAGTGATGCCAACGGAAAAAAAAAGATAATAATATGACAGCTGACAGTTCGGGGTTAGTAAAAATGAAGCGCTATACGAAAGAACAACGCATTTTAATTTGTTGAGCAATATTTTAAGAAATAATGAATGTTTGTCAGCTACAGTCCGCCAATTTTCGAACAAAGTGATGAAGCGCATTTTCATCTTGATGGCTTCGATAATCGTCAAAATTGTCGCATTTGGGGTTCAGAAACCCCACGAGTAATTGGTGAGAAACAAATGCATCAAAACAGTTAAGAGTTTTCTGGACGTACCCGAAATTCGGATACACTAACGCTTTCTTAGAATAAGAATGATCCAGAACATAAAGTTCAGACTTCGACATCTTGATCCAAATTTAGAATACAAACCTAATCAAATCAGTTATTGAAGCAACATTTTAATGCGCACTCTAGCAACATTTTCCCTTAAAACCTCGAAGTCTTTGAGGTTTTTAATCGCAGTTTACAATGTCATTTATCCTACTCGCCTTGGTCATTCTTTTGTTACAAAAACACAATATCGATTGAAAAGTCATTGTTGTCTATGATGGAGCAATTTTTTTTTTTTTAATTGATATGTCACCATCTGCATGAATACTTTTCTGGGTAAATGCAAGACCTCCCTCATAAACTACAATAACCATTTTAAGACTCACGATATTCAATTTCTTTCTCGCATTTTAATTCATTTTGTCATCTAAATTTAAATGTAATCGTTATCTAGTAGGTATAGGTATAGTGTAATAAAAACGAAACAAAGGTGTGAGGTTTAAGCAATAAACTTGGTGATATTCGTGCCTGACTGACTTCATTCCGTGACACGCTCAGTGATAAGACAGCGAAAAGGGTCAATGGTCTTGTAAGTGACTGATAAAATGTTTTGTTAGTTGAAATAAGTTTATTTTAGACAGTAATGCAAATTTATCATCAAAACTCTCTATTTGTTACCTTATACCATACCACAAAAAAAAAAAATGCCATACACATTATGCAATTAGATCAGTCTTAGTGTCTTGCGAATGACAAAACTATCCAATCCATATACCTATCCACCTATGCAAAACGGAAGGAAGCTCGCATGGTTTGGAATTTCAAAAAGTATTTGAGTTCCCTCCAGTCCAACTTGCAGTGACAGTCTTACCTAATTATAAGGTCACAGACGAGGTTCTGGCCACAGTCTCTGCCTAGGTATACTAAAAAGAGCAAGGTAAAAACGAAAATGACCACCGTCACTATAGGTATAATCAGCGCAGTGTTCAACTTTTTGAACTTTTTAATATGCATAGCATGGCAAAACGTTAACGTTAACGCTGCGGCCGCCGCTGGCTGATGGTGTTAGTTTAATTGTGGAAGAGAAAGGCAGGCAATGGGCTGGATTATGTGCGATTTTTTTTTTTTACGAAGAATTGAAGAAAGTTTTCAATTCATGAATCATTTTTGTCGTGAATGGTAAAATAGTAAAAAAAAAAAATATAAATATCCAAATCCGCGGTGTTCGTGCCTGGAAGCTATAATAATGGGGTTTCGCCCTTGGATACTAGTAGGTACATCCATTAAATATTTTTTTTCGTTAACTCCCATTGTGCTTCGATCAGTCAGTCAAGTTATAATTAAATGAAACAACAACATTTTAATTGTAACCATGATTAGGTGCACGTTACACGTACTGACACAAAGTTTGAACGAAATTCTATTACAACACACTACACTCATGTTGCTTTCAGTAGGTACTCCATGTGACAAAGAAGTGGGACACGACATTCAACAAAATCAAAGACAATTCTCAATCAATGATTCATGCGAAGAGGAAAGTTTCAACCCACATAATGACAGTAAATAGTTCGACAAATAGTAAAAAAAAACTAACAACAACAACAATAAACAGGCTGTCAGTTAATGATCTCTTTGGCTGTCAAATTTCTGACATCAACCTTAAGATACACAGATACTCAATCGCAATGATACGATAGATAGATACATTTGCAAGCAAACAAATGAATAAGAGAGAACAAAAAACCTGTTAATGGTAGCGAAAAACAATTTACTAAATACCTAACGGTAATATTCAATGGCAGCTATTTCAAATGAGAATTATACTCCAACCCAGACATTTAAATGACATATACGGCCAAGCCAGGCCAACAAGAACGACCACGAGAATGTCCACCAAGGAGAACTATCTCTAAGACAAAAACAACAGCAAAACGTGTGTGAATGATTGGTCACTCCGGGTATTGCTTTGCTATGCAACAGGAGGCACTCAGGCAGACATACAACAGTTGCATTGCAACCTGATGACGAGTAAACTCTAACTACTATTGGCAAACAACCGTTTTTGTCGTTGCACGTTTGGTAACGACGACGCGCGGCTGCTTGTGGTGGAGGTGGAGGCGGTGATGATGGAGGTAGCAATGCCGATGACGGTGCTGGTGACTGGTGGCCTTAAATCATAGCCAGTGCCTCCAACTTCAGGTACTATGGCATACTCGTATCTTTGCATATTTATATAGTTTTTCCGTTCTTAGAAATGAAAAATGTTGGCGAAAATAATTACGGATTCATGTGACGAGTTCGGTTCAGTCGAGCTCGAGCGGGTGGTGCGTTGGTCTAAATTTGGAACGAAAAGGCGAGAACCGTACCAGCAAATAGTGGGTTGAAGCAATATTCATATGAGTCACAAAGTTGGTGAGTATTTCGATTTAGGTGGGTGTGTGTTTATGGGTGGAAGAAGAGATAATATTTTTTTCGCAGCGGCACTATAAGTCTATTCGATAAAATACAGAGTTAGTTTTGTAGATGTCATGCTGCAAATATACAGCATACAGATAAAACAGGCCCAAATAGCAAGAGACATATTACTCAAACTTGCGGATACATTTCACCTTTGCCATAATGTCAGTTGATGTCATCCGCGAGAGAATTGAACTGAGATTGGTATTCAGATATCTACTCATATTTATGTCAATTTCATATAAGTACAACTCATCCACAAGACTAATGAACCACTGGCGAGTCTGCATCTACTACTTGAATTAAGTTACAAAAAAAAAAGGAATTTTGTCACTTGGGCGCCACTCATCCGAATGCGTACAACTGATCATTTTTAATCTCGTAAAAGTACAACTCATCCACAAGACTATTGAACCACTAGAGAGTCTGCATCTACTACTTCAATTAAGTTACAAAACAATGTACTTTTGTCACTTGGGCGCCACTCATCCTAATGCGTATAACAGGCACCATGGGGATTGTTTGCCACTACGCAATTGCGACTTTGCCGCTCCGTGGACGGAGCAAGCTAGAAGCAAGCTAGAAGCAAGCTAGAACATGCTGCAAATGGCGAAAGCGTGCTACGTGAACAGTAGGCCCTACTTCTCAGTTGGTTATTAGAACAACACATCCACGAGACAACTGCCCATCTACAGGCTATTTCAGATACGGATTTCAAATTTTATTTTTTTTTTTTTTTATTTATCATCCCTGGAACTGGGACTCCCCATATCGGCGACAAAAAAAAAAAAAAAACTGTACAACTCATCCACAACACAACTGAGCTACCCCAATAATGCGAAAAGTGTCCACTTCGCCACTACAAAAAATATAAAAAAAAACCACAAAGAATTGTGGACTCTGAAAGCAGTCCCAAAAATGCTGGTTTTAGAACGACAGGTCGGAAGCATGTATAAAAAATAGTTTAGAATCCCAAATCATTATTTTGTTAGGGTCAATTCTTCAACATAAAAAAGTCAGTCCGCTTAAATATCAATAATGGATTGTCCAAAATTTACACTGCTCCATAAATAAATAGATATAGATGATAAATGAGGCGTAGGGTGATAACTTTTTCATTTCAAACGATTTTTTTTGCTGTACAAATTGAATCGACTAATAGATGGCGCTTCAACCTATTAAGTTTGTGAAACTGTTCCGTAAAATTATACCTACCATACGATCGCTTTTCAATTTCAAAAAGATGTTTACTTCGTTAAAACAAAACAAAAAAAACCTCATCTGCTCCACCTTATCGACTTGACAACTGCATAATAAACACAATTTCCTCCCCACTGCAATAAAAAATCAAGATAAGACCATAAATTAAAAAACCCAACTTATCTTCTTGTCTTTCACTTCGAATTGTATTTTATTGCCCTGTTTAAAATGTGATAAAAATGTAATTTCATAACAAAAGTACCTACATTTTATAAAGACTTTCAATTTGTTGACACAATGCAACCCTTACACAGTACCTACCTATACTTGTATTGTTTTTGTTCTCCTATAAATAATTTTTATTAAGTGTTTCCATTTAAATTCGATATACATTTTGAAAAAAAAAAAAAAACAAAAACACCTGCAAGATGACTGAAAAGATACTTCTATGCTGTCATGTGATGGAATACCTTCATTTATTATATGATAAGATATGAGTTTAAGTTTAAAAACAAAAAAAAAATGGGTTTCACACTAAATGTTATATATACACACACATTATATTAAATTATAAAGATGGAAAAGATATGATTATAATTATTACAAAAAAAATATGAGTGATAAACAAACAAATCAGAGAAAATATTTAATTAAATGGCGTTGACAATTTAAGTGCATTAAAAATAAAAAAAAAACAAACACACTTACACATAAAGAAGTCACGTTTTTTTTTTTGTTTTGCTAAAAGTTGGTTATCTTTACTTCCTGTTTGATAAAAAACTACTTTTGAAAGGAGATCGGTTTCCTCAATTGACTACAATTAGGTGCGAGATAGTGAGAAAGTAATGATAAAATACTAAAAACATCCGTTGATATAGTTAAGATATTAGGTACTTGGGACGTTTTGCGGGAATGTCAAACAATATTGTCAATGACAATGAAAGACGTAACTATACGTAAGAAATGCGCAAATGCATTTTATTGTTTTTAGAATGCACATTACGACTGTCAAACGGACATATAGAAATTGACAACAGACGTTATCCTGTCAAAATTTAAAAAAAAATCTTTTCTTTGTTGATCGTTTTGAAACTTTGTGAACAGTGGAATTGGAAGTGTATAAGCAAAGTAAAAATGAAGAAAAAACGTCAACCAAAAGATTTATTTTCTAACATTAAATTTGAAATCGCAACGAATCTCAAAATGTTTTAATTATTTTTCGATTGCTATGTCATTGTTTTGATTGTTTGCTTGAACATCAACCATTTCATTCATTGTAATACTTTCTCATACACGACATTTTGTGTTTTTTTTGTCTGGCGCGTATTTTTTATATGGGAGGTGCCACGCCCCTTTGTCCAATTTTGACCAATCTTCACAGGAATACTCACGGGCCAATACCTAAGATTGTCTGTAAATTTTAACTCAATCGATTCGTTGGTTTTCGAAATAGATACATATAATTTTTTTTGTATGAGAGGTGCCACGCCCCTTTATCCAATTTTGATGAAATATACTTGCTAAAGAAATCTATACTTTTATTATACCTACATAAATCTCAAATATGTAACTGATATTCATAGAAAATGGACTCTCTAGCCGTGAGTAGTTTAAATGATGTGCCTGAGGGTTGCCATAGTGGGCCTATACTTGTAAACAAACATATTTTCAAAGCCAATTACCTTTAAAGATCTTCAGGTCATTAAGAGAACTTCAAAGAATGAATGCATATACATAGGTCTACTACAGTCAGCTCTTAATGAATATCGGTACTTAAATGGCATGCCTAAGGGTTGCCACAATAGGCCTATACTGGGTGAGTAATGACAGATTTGAAGATTTTACGACGACCGGCGTCCATGTACAATCAATCAATAACACTTCGGCAACTTATAACAATTTTGTCTACACAACGTTTACGTTAAGTACCAAAAATAACAATTTATTACTTAACAAATCACCCAACAATCATCCACAAGAAAGTAGTGCCCCGACCAGTCTCAGGGCAATCACATGCGACCAAAACTAGTTTTCCTCTTCAGCCATTACCTATATATAGAAAATATCTTCCATTCAAAATAAATGATCTCTTAAGTAGTTGCTTCAGAAGTGAATTCGTGGAAATTCCAATTAATAGCGCAATTATACCGAATGAAATTTTGTTGAATCGCATTTTAACACTTCTTCCATTAGGTTCTTGTCAGTCTGTTCTTTTTTGATGCCTTTTTCTTAGTATTTTTTTTTTTTTTTTATATAATCAATTAGAAATTTTGTTGGTGGTCGGTCATTGATCTTGTGATTTTGTTAGTGATTCTGTATTTGTAACCTTTCACCTTGTTCTGTTAACAGTTTGTGTACATACAAAACTCATGTGAGCTTATTAAGTGAAATTTAAAATTCAGCAACAAGTAAGCTTGGATTGACCTAAAAACCTAATAAGATACTCGCATCTGTTTTTTTTTTTTTTTTTGTTTGCAAAATTCACCTTTATTTCGAACACTAAAAGTTGACTTATCAAGATTTATACAGACAACTGTTGGCCATATAGTGGCATTGGCTTTTTTTTATGACAGGGATTTTTATCAATTTTTGTGTAGGAAGTGAAGTGTCAAATATATAGGTATGTACAAGAAGACAAGACATGAATGTGAGAAATGTCAAACAAGACGAGGCATTCTTTTGAATTCGTATCTTATCTAGCGTGTAGATGGAATACATGTAGTAATAACTATACCAATGCGAATATTGTGAATTATGTTGTTAAAAATTCTTGTAAATATAAATATAGCATTCACATGAAAAGCTATTGGCCGCATTCAAGAATCTAGTCATCGTAAGTCAACTTGAATTGTCTGGATTCAAATTTACATGAACGCCTAGAATACTAACTTGAATTGTCGGTATGTCATTTATTGACAATTGTATTTTTTTTCTCCTGAGATCCGAGTTTCTGATGGATCCTGATCTACACGTCAGACAGGGCAACCAAAATGTCAACCTGCGCTCTCTTATGCTCTTCGATGCTCTCCGATAAGTCGATAACCCAATAGAAATGTCAAAACTGAATTCTCCAGACATAATGTTGAAACAAATAGACGTAAGACGTCAACTTAGTAGTAAGTCGAGACATTTTTGACTTTATTTGTCGGTTTTGCGGACATAAACGTCAATTGAGAAAACGGTTCAGGTGAACAGTCTAGCGTCTAGCCCAATGAAAACTCAGCAACAAGAAGATATAGAGCTGTCAGACTAACTAAACTTGATTCTTGAACGCCCTCATTCTAAGATTTTTTTTTTTGGTTTTTACATTAGTTAGTAAAAGAAACACACCTTTCTCTTCTGTATAATATTTTGGTATAATTGCAAAGTTGCTTTGCTTAGATACGTAATTTTGTGAACACCTTACAAGCACTTTTAGATCCACAAAAATAGGTTCTTTCTATGGATCTTCTTTTTGTGGATCATAACGTCCAAATATGTGCCATTTTAAAAACTGACCATTACCTCTATATCAACACTCTGTACATAAATAAAGTTTACTTAAATGTTAACAATATGCCAACAAAATATTTTGAATTAACATTTATGTAGAAAAAGTGCAGGTCTATACGCAGAACCTTATGGTTCACCATAAGTCTCTTTACCAAAACTAGTTGCATGTTAAAATTTGCGTCTATAGATTTAAAAAAAATAGCAAATCTCATTTTTGAAATTATTTTCAGCGATTTTTGAGGAAGTTTTACTTAAGTAGGTTCATTGGACATAAATCTAACTTGACGATTTTTTTGTGGGCATAAATTGTTTGGCTAACCTTACAATCTTGATTGAACTAAAAGCTTTTATTCGTCAAAAAGAAGGCTTCTAGGCACAAGAGACATTCTTAATTTCATAACAGTGCGTCATATAGTTTGACCCGTCATCAAATTCTTAAGAGTTTTAGTTCAGGTTGACATGTACCTAGATCACTTTCGTTTTTGACCGACATGTCAACATTTTTCATCTAGAAAACAGGGCGACATCAGCCTAGAATTTGCAAGACTGAATAGTTGAGCCCTACGACAACCGTAAATCAACTTCAGAAATAATCAAAGTGAAGCATATCGGTTTGGGATTTATTTTTAAAACTTACCTCGAAAAGGAGAGCCATTTTTGGATAAAGTCAAAAACAAAGTTAACCATTTAAGCCTATAGCTTCCAACTATTTTGGTTTGTGTTTTCTAACTTTTGGACTAATGGAATGGACCTGTAATTTTATACCTAAATTTGGCCCAATGAACTACAAGATGAGAAGCAGTGTATCCTGGGTGCAGCTTAGAACCATCGAAATTTTCACGAGAGACCTAAGGCCGCGTTGGCCTTATGAAAAAACATCTTCACCGAGTTGGAGTCTCACCGGACCCCACATGTAGACTATGTCTGGAGAGCGACGAAACCTCTTTTTACATTCTCAATCTCACGGTATGTCCGGCTCTCTCTCGCCTTAGAAAGAATATCCTTGGCGAAGAAATCGTAACCTCAGCAAATCTTGCTGAATTACCCCCAGAGAAGATATACTTGTCTTCCTGACTGCCTCCGGAGTAAAAAGATGGCTCTAGGATCCTACCAAGGAAGGCACAATAGGCACCTTTAAAGAGGCGGCCGCAGTGCCAGGGCCTGTGTGAAGTCTTCTCGACTTATAATCTATCTATCTAAGGCCGCGTTACCGCTGGCTGCCGTAAACGGGTAATAAGCGACGAAAGTAGTGCCTGCAAAATGTACAGCAAAATGTATAGTTTTTTTTTTCTGTAGTTTTCTAGACAGATTGATTTATTTCGACAACAACCGTTTTAAAAATTGTCAGAATACTCGGAGTTATTGCAGCTAACTTCAAAGGGTAAATTCTCCATTGCTTATCCTCTGCTAGTCTGATTTAAAAGCAACCCGCTGCCAAAGCTTAGCTAGCTCATGGGTCATACATGCATGCCGCAATATTTGAGTATAGTATTGTAATGGCAATACAATTTCAACGGCTTAAATCGACATTAATTGTGCTCTACAAAAGCCTTATCCTGCCAGTCCTGCTTTATGGCGCCGAGTGCTGGACGATAAGCAAGAAAGGAGAGCTGATACTGGGCTCAATCGAAAGAAAAATACTTCGGCGGGTTTTTGGTCCTGTATGCGAGGGGGCGAATGAGCTGTACCAAGATGTGGATGTAGTCCAAAAAGCCAAAACACGTCGACTATATTATTGACAATTATGCTCCAGCTAAGAGGATCTTCGAATTTAGGCCCCCAGGTTCGAGAAGACAAAGGAAGACCGAACCTCCGTTTCAAAGACCAAGCCATCGCGGATGACAGAGAGCGCTTGGTCTCGACAACTGGAAGCAGCGTGCCCGGGATCATAGAGGATTGAAGGCCGCAGTGTCTCAGGCAGAGACTCTTCACGGGTCGGGATTCCGATACCTAAGTTAGTAAGTAAATAAATTCGACATCGTCGGACTATATCCGGCTTGCTACATTTTGAGTTAATGTAATGCATGAGGTAAGAATTACCTATAACACGGAGTAATGTATAAATGCAATAAAGTAGGAAATTCCTATTCTGTTTCTGTTCTTGTGGTATTTCTCTTTTTATTCTGAAAAAATTAATTTATCATGATCTACAGAGCACTGCCAGTTAAATCTATGCATTACCATGTTTGCATAATGTAAAGATTACCTATTACATGAGGTAATTCTTATAGGGACAGAATTTTAAAATCTTTTCAGTTTTAATAAAGTTTTGAGCGATAAAAGTATACAAACTAAATGATTGTATAAAGTATTTCTGTGTAATGCATAAGGTAATGTTTACCCATATCAAATATAGAAAACAAAATCTTCCCAAACCTTTTTGTGTTTCTACGAAATTTGTTTAGGCCACTGTATAGATTTTTCGTAGATACATTATGCTCTCCGGTCTTCTTTTTTTTTATGTGATCATTCGCGCAATTACTCATGCACTCGTTCAAAGAATCCATTACCTATACTCAAACAAATAAAATTCTCTTAACAGATACCTACACTTATGTTGGTATTTGTTTTGTGTGAAGTGCAAAAGACAGAAAAAAAAAAAAAAACAAACGCTTAACAAATAAACGCAAATCTTATGCCATCTTCATATCGTTTCCAATATAAGGAAAATCAGGTTATTTCGTGCAAGAAATTCCAACCAGGGCCATTGGTTTCTTGTCTATATCTTTCTATCTATTAATTCATTTCTTGTGGTATTTCTCTTTCATCATAAAAACAAAAATTTAAATTAAATAAAACTAAATTTATATAACAATTTCTTTTAAACCATTTAAAAAATTATTTATGCCTAATATAGGTAACCTGTTATATACATTATTTATTATATTCTGTTTTAATTTGCATAGATACCTACATAAAATATAGATAGTTTTGGACTTGTGAGCTCATCAACATTTTATACGATCGCACAGGTTAAAATAATAAAGAAGAGACAACAACAAAAATGCCGGTCTCAGGTGTTGTCTATGTCTACCATGTGGTAGTGGTGTCGATCACATCACAATTTTCTCACTCACCAACTATTTAACTGTATCTATTGGGTGTAGAAGTCGTTTATGTATATCAAGTGAATTGAAAACGATAGAGAACCATCAAGTTGACTTTTAACATCTTCGTATACTCACTTAGATACAGTTAGATGGTAACATCTAAGTGGTAGTGACGATGGTAAAAACCGGCACCGGCATTCTTTTTTTTTAGCTTTACCTGCTTTTTTCTCTTTAAAGATAGATACTTTTTGTAATGCGCTTCCATAGGTACATACATAATTTGTAATTCTCTGCGCATGGATGACATCGACCGGTGTGTGAACTTAAAAACAAATTAGAATTCATGACATTTATTTAATTCGAGCAAATTCAATAAAAAAAAAAAGTATGTACAGTGAGTACCAGTCATAAAAATAAATACGAGAATGAATTTAAAGGGAAAGGAACGTCAAATTTATCTCGTGAATCTAATACATGCAGAGGAACTTAATTCAAGTATAGGTAGTTGAGTTCTTTTATGCGTATTCGTTATTTTGAAACGCATGCGTGACCTGCTTAAGTGTTTAAGTACGCATTGCGCCATTATTCGGATGTAGTTCGGTTCGTTTTTATGGTTTTAGTTTTGTTTTTGTCAGCCATGATACAGTTGAATATTTATTGTGACTTCGGAGAAGAATATTTCGTCAGAATCGTGGACCTCCTAGAGTCGCAGATGTCTAACTTCTAAAATAATCCATCAAGGCAGCTGGACCTTACTAATGATCATTTTTAATCTTCAACTTAAATATTTTGAAGTTCACAATGGATAATTTTATATGAACATTTTCGTCATTTTGACTTCGTAAAAGTTAGCCTGGACAGGACACTAAAAATGATTATTAGTACCGCGGTTTAATTTTTATACATAATCCGCAGTACTAATAATCATTTTGAGTGACCAGGCTAATTTTTACGAAGTCACAATGGCCAACATTGTGACCATTGTGACCGTCAATTTAAGTTGAAGAATAAAAATGATTATTGGTGGCCAAAAAATATTAACAGGAATTTCATATTTTTCTGTTAAGCTAAGTCGACGCGAAATAGTGTTATACAATTTTCGTTGCGTTTTCTTTTTTCCTTGTCTGCTATTCTTTGATTTCAAAGTTTTCACTTTTAAAGGATTCCTCATCATTGAAAAAATCATTCTTATTTACTTTTCCGCAACACAAAATCATAACAGAAAAAAAACCAACAGATCTGTCAAAACTTAGCTTGAGAAAATGTGCTGAACAATTAATGGGCGCGCTAAATTTTGACAGATATATGACGTATAGTCTGAAATAAAAGTTTTATTTTTTAGCTGAAGCAGCGTACCGCTCGGGTAAATGAATTCGCTTAAATTTTGGAGGGGATTTTTTATAGGAATGGCAGATAAAATTTAGTTCGAGCAGCGTACTAAGCTGAACCATTAATGGGCGCGTTAAATTTTGACAGACATATGAAGTACAGTCTGAATTGAACATTTTTTCTTTTTTGAACTCAAGCAGTGTATCGCTCGGCTAATTGGATTCGCTTAAATTTAGCTCAACTACATTTTGGAGAGAATTTTTTATGGGAATGGGAGCTAAAATTTAGTTTGATCAGCGTACTAAGCTTTAAATTGAAATGTTATGACATCTGTTGCTGAAAACATGCATTCATTTATGTTATTCATTTGCAGTTCCAGTAATAGATGGCACTGTATTCTATGTAAGAATATATTACCTGAGGTGGTTTTATCCGATGATGGATAGTAAAGTTTTACACTTTCACTATCGCTGTGGATGGAAAAGAGGTACGGCCTTTCAAGAAAGGTAAAGGGTTTCTGTAAAGTTTGGTCAGCAAAGGGGGGTGGCACCTCCCATAAAAAAAAAACTTAAAAATCGTATACTATCTCGAAAACCACCGAACAGATTGAGCTCAAATTTTCAGGCATTCTTAGGTAGATATGGGCCCAAAAGAGTCTTGTAAAGTTTACTCAAAATTAAATAAAGGGGCGTGAATTCATTTTAATTACGTACGAGTTGCATTTAATCGCCAGTGAAACTTAACTTTGGAGAGAGAAAGCCGGTGACAACGCCCACCGTCTGACAAAGATATAGGTCGAATTGAATTAGAATCGTTGAACAGTGCAGATCACACTGCTTTTAATCTTTATATACTTATATAAAGCTTCTGTAAGTGTTTGTAACCGAACTCCTCCTAAGCGGCTGTACCGATTTTAATTAAATTTTGTGTGTGTGTTTTAATGGGTCTAAGGATGGTTTAGATTCACAATTGGGCCTGGTAGGTGGCGCTGCGATCCGATTCCACAAAATTTCAAATAATAAACACTCAACAATAAAAAAAATTTAAAAAGCAAGAATAAGCTCATGAATAAAATTTCAAATAATAAACACTCAAAAAAAAAAAAAAAAAAATCGTAAATAAAATTTCAAATAATAAAACGGGCGCAGAACAATTGACAGACAATGAAAATGTACGAGCAGGCAAAACAACGTTTGTCGGGCCCGCTAGTTAAAAAATAAAATGTATAACGTGTTAGAATTAGCAGATTTTTATTTTAAACTTGACTTATCCGAATTTTTTACTTGTGTCGTGTGGGGTGCAGATTTCATGGAGAAAATCCAAACATACAAATGGTGAAGTTGAATTCATAAAAACTCTTGCGAAAAACAGTACATAGTGCGGCTAATATTGCCGATCTCAAGGAACTGGAGTTGGAAGGTTGATTGAGATTCATAAAAGCGTATGAAAAGTTAAAAAAAAAAAAAACAACTTTAGGTGGTACGAAGTTCACTAGTTTTCGCATAAAATTATTAGATTCCTTCCTCCGTCTACAGTTCATTTAAGCTGATGGTTAGAAACGGCCCACTGCATTAAAAGAATCTGCAGCTTCAATCAGGGGTTGGATTCTGTAAAAAACGAAACGAAAACCGCTTTCGTTTTCACTGAACCTATCTCTATCATATCTGCGGCAATAGACAGAGACTGCTATAGTTGAAACGATATCGTTCCATCGTTTTCATTTTACATAATCTGGCCCCAGTTCTGAGTTATGTATAAAGGTTCCACATACCCCCAAAATTACAACAACTGGTCGTTTACAAAATAAAACCTTTCAGGACATCTATCGGTAGATATTGCTTTGATTTCATAACCTCAAATGCCCTTTTCACCTCATAGTACCTATGTCATCGATCTTGTGCAATATTCACACTAGCGTTCCATACTCGCACCTTTGTGTTACTCAATACGAACCGCAACATATCCATGAGTGTAGGTAATTCAATAAATCATCAAAGAAAGTAAAAACCTCATCAAAATCAATATACAAAAAAAAAATGAGTAGAAATACAAAAATCACCGCGTTTTAAACGGGAAAACGTTTTCAGTTTCATTCAACTCTGTGCAGTTTTCTACAACAAAGCTAAAATAATAAAACCTCACATGAAATTCGAAGCCGCCATGATAGGCGCTGTCGCTGTCATAATATAAAAAAGAGAAACAAGGGGTTTATGAAATCTGCAACCAATATAAATCCAGATACGATTTGTATATTTTAATTGGCAACAAATTTATTTGGTTAAAAATAGATTTAAAAAAATAAAAAAAAATATATTTGCTATCTCTCACCCTGTGTAGATATGTGGGCTTTTCTTAGGTAGGTTACGGATTTTTTTTTATATAATTTGTTCCCCTTTGTTGCACGAGATACCTACTCGTAGCTATATACTTTTAGAAAATCATCTATACAAAGTAAAAGGTTTTATTTTTTATAACATTGTAGCTAGCTATATACATTTTTTTTTAGTTTTGTGTATGTTTTCGCCTCAAGACGTATATACATATAAGTAAAGTAATGAGTGATTGACTTATCTACTACTTTCACTTTGTCTGCTGGGGGCTGCGCCTGTCTGTCTACCAATTGTAATTGAACCGGATTTTATGGGCGCAAAAGATACATTTGGTAGCTGGAGTTGTTATAGTTTTTTTTTTGTTTTGCAAATTATATCGATTGCATTATATTAAATGCAGTTATGTAGTTGCAATTTTAAATACCCAACGTTATAGTTGAGGATTGCGTGAAAAGACAAAAATATATCTGTGTATCTGGTTGAAGTTGAACCAGTTGCTAGGCTCCTATCGATGGATGGATGGACTTTTTTTTTTTATTATGGAGACTTGTTGAGTGGTGTGTGATTACTTAACAGGTGGAGAATTAGTTGTATCGGGTTTTGGCTTGGTAACTGTTTTTTTCCTTATATTAACTTACAAGAGAATCTTAATAGCAAGGGGCGTGAATGGTTGCAGTCTGTGTTGTAGCGTGTGTGTTTGTAAGTGATTAGAAATGAATTATCTGGGGTAACTACTCGGTTTGTATATGAAATATGAAGTCTAACGCGTCTGATGGTCTCACATTTGGCTCATTTTGCTCAGCTAATGATGATAAGGATCTTCCAAGAAATAATGTTATTAGTGAAATGGAATTTCCAAGTGGATGGGAGTTGTTTTTAAATGATAAATTAATGAAAGGCGGAATTGCTACTCTTTAGAGCTGTTATGACAAGAAGGGTATTGGTAATTTGTTTGGTTTCAGATTTTTCTTTTTCGATTTTCTTGAGAACCCTCGTGGGTTTTTTTTTTTTAACAATTTGTTAGTAGGAATGTTTTAGGATCACCACTTAAAATTTTAAACCATGCTATCAATTGCAGGGCTACAACTGAAGGACTTTTAAACCTTCTCTCACTGGTTGGTCAGTCGTTTCGTTTTGTTTCCCACGATACTTTTTTGGCCGGGACCTAGCAGATCTTTATGTCATGCTGCGATACAAGAAACTTGAGCTCTTAACAAGCTTCTATTTGGTTTCGATTGTCACTACAGTTCTTGCTTTTAGAGCCGCCTGGCTATCAGTGAAAACAAAATTATAATATCCTTCCGGTATTGTAATCATTGAGGCAGGATTGGCGGGTTTTGTCATAGCCAGAACCTCAATGTGGAAAACAGCGCATCTGAGAGTTTATGGGCATTTGATTTCGAGCCGGTCGCAAGGGTTGATTCAGAGGTCACCTTTAGCCGCAGATTCGCTGCATACACTATAGTTTATTGGCAATGTCAGAGTTTTCTCAATAATTTGATGTTGGTAGCTTTATGGGCGCAGTGGCTCAGTGGTTAGTCTGCTGGACTACTATGAGGGGTGTCACAGGTTGGATCCCCAAAAAACAAAAATTACCTACATCTTATAATATCTGAGAGTACCTATATAAATGTCATGGAAAAGCTTCTCAATTCAGCCATTCGGACTTGGCATAAAATTGAAGGTCCCTTCCATTAGGTCGCTCACAAAAAGGCCTAGGGTGGCTCCATCAGACTAAGTTGCTGTAGGTAAGTACAGGTCTAACGATCGGTGGGTAGATACCTCCAAAGAATAATTTTCTAGGTTGGTTCCCAATTTCTTCCGAAGATTCGGTTGTAGCCGTAAAACACAACCGTGGTCTTTTTCACTTTTTCTTACAGAGTCTCCAGTTCAGTTTTTTTTTTACGTGATTAGTCCTCGGAAAGATACGTTTGACAGTAAAACTTAAGCCCGTAAATGGAAACGCATCATCTTGAAGTTGACCGTAAAATAAAAGCCTGTAATACAGAAGCCCGTAAATTAATAGTTTCAAAAAGTCTTTTTTTTGCGGTCTTGAACCTATTCCAAATCCTACAGTGCGACCACAGGCAATTACGGTCTTTTGTTATACGGCTATTATGAATTTCGGGCTTTTATAATATGGGCCTTTGGAAACGGTCCAACGTACCCAACCCGTTAAGAGCACTAACACTGCTTTTTCTTTCGTTTGATTCTCAGACTATATTGTTTGTCACTGATTGTTGGGAGGAATTAACTCCTTGATAGTCGGTAAACCGAACATAGTTTTAAAAAAAGCCTGACCCAAATGTGCTTTCTAGTGGCAGCACAATGGACCTACATTATTTTTGTCTAAGTATTCCGACCGCATCGAGGACCACTTCAAACCAACCAACCACCAAGTTTTTGATCAACGCACAAGTTCAATAGTCAAGGAGATGTCAATAGACAAAGCTGTCAATAGTTATAAAAGCTGTTAAACCCTGTGAAATGTCAAATTTGTATAATGCAAAACTCTCAAATGCGGCATTGCAAGCAGTGCCGTAAGTTCAAGCCTTCTGGCAAACAGGCTTAAACTCTCTTTGACAATATACAGATGATACTTCTTTAAATAAAAAACAGAATAATACTTAATATTTGCAGAAATAATATATATATGGCGATCGTATAGTCATCTTAAGTATTCATTAAAAAAAAACTTACTAGAATCTTTGTTGTTGTAAATTAGTTTTAAAGAGCTTACCTAAAAAGAAACAAAGAAAATAAATTGTTTTAACATAAGAGATATAAATATATTCAACAGAAACTGAAAAAAAAACTAAATATTTTATAAATATAAACTTTCTATACAAAAAATTATCTAATTTTATTTACAAACAAATTTAAAGGATTAGAATGGCAACTAAATGATTAGGTATCCATCGGTATAGAGGACAGATGGTCACCTTAGTCATAACAATTTCTAAGTTAATTTTATTTTTATTTAAAAACTATTAATTTAAATCTACACCATAAAGATCATGATCGTGTTATTCCCGTTTAATTTCAAGTGTAAACCACAAAACTCCCCATATTCAAACACAGCTCTACCTGTTATCAATGTATTTTTTTTTTTTTCCGGGAAAAAAAATCCGTGATGTACCCTTTATGACAGCTTATGGAAATCCCCAGCAAATAAGTAAAAACCAACCCCACAGACCTCGATCGATCCGTCTCATCTGAGCACGATCATCATAGTGACTTTCATGATCTTTGTTCAAATACAAATATATGGTCGGGGAATTTTTTTTCCAGGTCCTCCCCGAGCTGTAGCGCCATCAAAAGTAAAATCGTTGATGTTACACAAATCATTTTTTGTGTCATCTTTAATTTTTCTTTTTATTGATAACACTGTTGCAAAGTGTCGCAAATGCATTGCTCGGAATTTTTACAAATATCAGTTTAGATAATGGGGTAGTAGAGAGCACAACTGGAAAGTTAGCTCAACGAGTAAATTGTTTTTTTTTTTTTTTTTTTTTTTTTACTTTGTTATTATCTCTTAATTACAATAGAAGCACCAAACGAAATTGTATTGTGTATCTATGTACGTTCTATAGGTATGTATAGAGAAAAACAATCTGTTGTGGCCTCTAAAAAAATAATAATTTTCTGATTGTAAACAACAAGATTTTGGCGCGATGTAGATACTATGCCGTGTGAGTGATGATGAGTTTTGTATGAGTAGGGAGTATCTGCCGGCGTTTTGTGTTCTGCGTGATTGCGCCATTTAATATAAACTTCAAATTTATATCCTAGAGACCTAGCATTTTATACTGAAATTAAGTTGTTTGTTCTATCTAGGTAGGTATAGATGTGTTTATATTTTCCATTTAGTTGTTGTTTGCGTGCAAAAAAACAATTCTGACTTAGAGGTGAACAAACAAATAAAAACAATCGTTTCTGATGGGAAACAGATAAGGGAAACCTACTCCATATTTTGATATCTACGAGTATCTTGATGAGTGGAGGAGGTGTTGATATTGATGGTGTGTTCTATAATATTGTAGCCGGAAATGACGACTATCCGTCGAGTGTTTTCATTTGACAGTGATTTAGATGAGGGACAGGGTCTGCGTGCTCGTTAAGTGCGAGTGTACTTATTAGGTCCTAAATATATATTTTTATTTGAGTTTTTTTTATGAAGTTATTGCGCGGTTTGAATAATAGTTTTTAGTGTCTAGGTTAAGTTATACGAAATCTTACAAAATTTGTAAAAATCAATTCAGCCCTTCGGATTCGGCATACAATTTTAGGTCCCTTCCATTCGTCCCAAAAAATAAAAAACTCGCACAAACGAATGGTTGTGAGAAGCTAGACTTAGAGTTCCTATACGGACCTATTGCGCCATCTATTGAGCCTAGTGAGCTATGATTGGTTTAGATTCTAGCTATACTATACAGAAAGTGGTGTGGAGGTTGGTGTATTCGATATTTTTTAGCTTCATGGTTGGCGTTTTTCAAATAGGAAGAAGTACTTTTCATTTCTACCAAATTCATTGTTACTTTTTTTTATATAAATGTAGGATTGATGAACTCATTATGATGGGTTTTCCGGAATTTCGAATTCAATGCATTCAACTGCAATGTACCCGGTTCTGAGTTGTGCCCAACAAAAGTGTGGGAGATAATTGAAGATCTTTGATCAACTAGTCTGAGTCTTATTCAATGGCTATAGATCTGCGAGTTGATGGCACTAAATTTCGGGTTTATCTGGTAAGAGCTATACAGAATTCTGCCATCAAATGGAGAAGCCTCTAAATGTCAGAAGGTTGACTAAAAGCTTACTGCCAACGTACTTCTTTGAATGTGCAAACAAATCTTTTTAAACAGCGAAGAGGCACCAGCAACATATAAGCCAGTACATAATTTAAGTTTGAAAGGTTTTAAGCTTAAGGTAGTGGAGTCCCATTGAAACAGGTGGAGAAGTTTTATATAGTATCTCGGGGTTTTATTCACGAGTGATGGAAGGAGCAATGTTGAGTTTTTCTGTAGGATAGGCCATTCTGTTATTAGAAGGACTAAACTTGGAGTCAAAGCTAAGTTGTCAGTGTTTAATTCGGTGTTTGTTCCAATTCTTATACCTATGGTCATGAGGTTTGGGTAATGACCGAAAGAATAAGATCGCGGAAATGAGATTCCTCCGTTGTATTGCTGCTGTGACCCGTAGAGATCGCGTTAGAAACAAGAGAGTACGTAGGGATCATGACGTTAACTAGAACGACTAAAATCTGGAATGGTTAAAATCTCGAAAATTTATTTGATAAATCTCGAATGGGTCAAAATCTAGAAAGTATACAAAAATCTCGAAAGACTCTATCTCGAAAAGATCTCGAAAATAAAAAGTAAATTCGAGATTTTTTTTTGCACCCATCCCATAGGCAAGCAGTAAACCCAAGCAGGAGGGTTGCAGGGGGGCAACATGCCCCCCATACGTATCGAGATTTTTTTTTCGAGATTTTTTAAATTCGAGATTTTTTTTCGAGATATCGGGGTAGACTCGAGTACGTATGATGAACTTAATGTCGAGCAGCTACTTCTCCGGACGGAGTGGTCCATACTTCGGTGGTTTGGTCATGTTAAACGCATTTCCCCAACCAGGATCTCACAACGTGCTATGAAATCCGTACCTACCATCAGGCAGGCGTCCTCTACGTAGACCGAGGATGAGTTTTGGTTAGATGAAGTTGGTAGTCCCTCCTCTACCCGTATGGGTTTTAGAGCCGATGGCGGAGAATCGAGTGCTATGGGGGTCTCTTGAGCAATCTACACCCGCGACCCACTCAGTGGATAAGCGGGCCATTGAAAATGTATGAATGAATGAAGGTGTGAAGGTTTTAAGCTAAATTGAACTGTCATCCTCAAATCTAGGTCCTTAAGGTAACGAAATATGCACAAAGTATCTACCTAATCTGTCGATCTAGATATACCGTGACTACGGCCATCAGGGCACTGATCTATCCAACACACACCAAACAACAGGCTTACAATTGACTTACTTTTAGAGGCAAGAGGTGTCATTTTCGGTCATTAAACATACTTCATTCCTCCGCCAAATTTAGACAAGCTTAACACTCATTAATAGCAAATTAAATATCACATTCTTTGGTAACACTCTTATTCGCAACCTAAATACCTTAACAAATTTCTTTTAAAATAGGCTGACTGAGACAGAGACTGGTTAACTGTAGCAATTGTCTCGCCAATTTAAGTATACAAACGTTTGCAATTCCTCACTAAAAACAGAGGGTTTACCTCCAATTCGGAAAATAAAGGTAAGTTACTTGTTGTTTAAAATACTTCACCAACCTCATCATTATAATTTCCACACACACACATACCTACATCGCGCAGTAAGATCCATAGATATAAATGTAAATGAATGGATGATATTCTGCTAGGGTATTCAATTTCAAAAAGGCCAAAGTACGCATTTGCGTTTACTTGCGTTCATTACCTGTGTCAGGCATGTGCCATATAAAATAATTGCGAAAGTATCTACATATAAAAAATAACTTTTCAGCAGTTTTAATTAATTTTTATTCTAAAAAAATGCAAAAGTACATACATTTTGTGTCTTATTTAAGTTGGATTTGTTGCTGATTCATGTAAACATGTTTATAATGCTATGACCTCGCCAAGAGTGCAAAATTAACAACATATTTTGGGTGTCTTGTCTAGGTGTTGTTTTGCAAGAACTGCAAAAAGAATCCACTCATAAAATAAATTCTCTAAAACTATATCTAGATACCCTGGCCAAATATGTATAAATGTATCTTTGCCTGAAAATAAATTAAAAACCAAAACAAGCATAGATTCAAAAATAGTATATATCTCTTCGCTGTCTTATTACTGTAATTCATCGAATGAGTTTACCACTTAATTTTTTAATTGTATTAAATAAGAAATGATTATCAAAGGTAATTGATCATTACTCAGGATGGAAAATGTAAAGAAAAAAGCAACCCGCCAACATGAAACCTGCAAAGTAAAGCAACTGAGGTACGAAGATAGTTACCTACTATGAAGTGTTGTAAAATTAACTACGCTCTAGTGGATCTGATGTTTACACAGGAACGTTGTTATAATGAATGGAAAGGTGGAAAAAAAGTTTACTGCTTTTTCCAGCTAACAAGATAGCCTTTAAACAAAATTCATCAGACACAAAACACCATTCAAGCCTAAAGGTAAAAGATTTAAAAAGACTAAAACATAATTTTCAACTGGTAATGCTCATGCCGGTGGTCCACTCACTTTTGTCAAAATTCGTCATTTTGTTTTTTATCTCGATTTGAAAACAGTTTGAGAAAAGCAAATTCTCATTCTGCTGGTCCTTACTTTTTAGTTTTAAGAAACCCCCAATTTCTTTTTCATCTTCATTTCCAGTAAAAGTACGCCATTTGAAATCCATTTGATGAACACCAGAAGCAGCCATTTTGTTTTAACAATTTACATATTACGTGTGAATAGGTTAGTAAGAAACAAGTGACAGTTGTCAATATCGTACTCAGTTTGAATAAAATGAAATCTATAAATTAGAAAACTACCGACTAAAGCTTTGTACGCTGCTCGAGCTAAATTTTAGATCCTACACAAAATTCTCTCCAAAATGTAGCTGAGCTAAATTTAAGCGAATCCATTTAACCTAGTGTTTCCCTGCTTCAGCTAAAAAATAAAAATTTTCATTTCAGACTGTATTTATTCAGACTTTATATATCTGTCAAAAATTTAGCGCGCCCATTAATGGGTCGAGAGATTTTCTGAAGCTAAATTTTGATAGTGTTGCTTTTTTTCTTTTGTGTTTTTGGGTTACGGAAAAATAATTAATAAGGATGAGTTTTTGCAATGAATGCCTCGATGAGGAATCCTTTGAAAGTGAAAAATTTGAAAACAAAGAATAGCAGACAATGAAAAAAGAAAGTGCAACGAAAATAAAACATTTTTCGTATCAATGAATTTTTGAAGGAAATTATTTTCAACGAACATCTTTTTTATGTGACACTTATATCCACAACGCACCCTATGTCAAAATATTTAGCTAGGGATTTAATGTTTGGAGAGAAAAATTGGAAAGTCGCTAAAATTTAGTTTCGCTCGAGCAGCGAACTTACTACTTAGCTTGACGAGTAATTATTTCGCTTGGTCCTCAAAAAAAATTACTTTCGAAGTGTACCTACTGATAAAATTGCCGGATAGACAAAATAAACAAAGGTTGTTTTGTAATATGGAATAAAAAGTTAAAAGAGTGAAAATAAATATTATATTTAACTACTGCCTGCTCGTACATTTTCATTGTCCGTCAATTGTTCTGCGGCCATTTTATTATTTGAAATTTTATTTATGAATTTTTTTTTAGTGTTTATTATTTGAAATTTGTGGAAGAGCCACCTACCGGGTCCAATTGTGAATCTAAACCATCCTTAGACCCATTCAAACACACACACAAAATTTCATTAAAATCGGTCTAGCTGTTTAGGAGGAGTTCGGTTACAAACACGTACAGAACAATTATATATATAAAGATAGAACATTAATTTCTTCTCCTATTAATACAAATTGTAAAATTTCACTAAACTTCAAATAAAGTGTTGGTTTTGCAGAAATTTTGTGTTTATGTAGCTAGAAGTGGCCCGAAATTCCTCAAAGTTTGCAGACTTTTGAGTAAATTTTCCGTTTTATGAAAAGTCTTTAGAAGTTTACATATTTTTTAGTGTTTCGCTAACAATGTAAGTCTGTATTGTATTGGCGTGCTTTTCAAAGTCTCTTCTCGAAGTACACTCATTTTGGCTGTCCAAAAATTTGTAATTGCATCCGAATTGTATATCCATAAATCACGAAAAATCGACATGCACATCCGACAGATCTTTTCCGAAAGTTAGGTTTGTTTGACGTGGACCCTAGGGTGCACTAGTGTGTACTTAATCGTTCGATAAAGCACTGATTTTACACTGACAATGAAAACCTCTGTTTGAGGTAAGCCAGGAGCACTGGGGCGTCCTAGTTCAGCACTAGCTGACCCTAGGTATTTAATTAGGGCAAGAGTTTAATGCTAGATTTTGATCTCATTTGTAGCTGTCATTTGGGTGAACTGTTATTTTTATGAACTATTGATTTGTGCACTTAAGTGTAACCAGAAACGTGTTTCTCAGCATCAAAATCATTTATGAAATCAGTTTTTTTGTTATTATGCAAGTGATTATTCTCTTTATTGCTACATTTTTAAACTGACACTGACAGGTCTCAGGTCTCTACATTCTCATGTTCGAAATGAAGATAAATTTCGGGGATTTCCGTATGGGTTTTTGTCAGCCACGAAAATGCACTGACATTTTACTAGTACTGACCACATCAAACAAACTTACGTGTTACAAAACGTCAAATATTTGACACTTTTTATTTGCAAAACGGTGTCAAACTACGTTTGGTATACAGTGAGCATCAAAAGTAAGTCAACACCAATGATCTTTTCATTAGCTTTTGGAATTTGTTAACGACAAAAAAATATTTTTTTGCTGTCAAATTGAAATATGTTTTGTTATTGTTATTTCGTTATCAAAGTTTTTACAGATTGTAGATTTTTAAGACCTTGTTCCAAACCCTAATGAAAACTCAAAACAGCGTCGGTGTTTACTCACTTTTGACGCTTACTGTCACTGTATATACTAATTTAAAAAGTCTAAGTAAAAAAAATAAATATTCGTTTGTTTGAGTTTCTATTTTTGGGACGAATGGAAGGGACCTACAATTTTATGCCGAGTCCGAACGGCTGAATTGAGAAGCTTTTTCAGGACAGTTATACTCTCGGATGTTTGTCAGACGTTCGCGAGAGGTGGCGCAGTAGAAAAAACCTTAAGATGTAATTTGTGTTTTTCCGGGGATCGAACCTGGGATCTCTCGCATACAGTAGTCCACCACATTAACCACTGCGCTACTGCTAATAAGTCTAACAGCAGTAAATTAATCATTAGATTAGTTTTTCAATTGATACAGCAAGCAGGGTAACCAAAAAATCACAAAAAAAAAACACAAATTAAACAAAAAATACTAAATAAAAATAGAAAGTATGTTAGGTGATTATTTTCAAACTAACAATATATACACACAACACAACAAAAACTTAATTCGATCTACTTGTATGATACAAGGTATAATGCAACCGAAAAAAAAAAAAATAATTATTCAACCGGATAGTTGGGAGAAAATAAAAACAGATAGATAATAATTTAAATAATACAAAAAGAAGTGCTGACAAAATAAATAAAACAACAACACTGAAGAGGAAGATACATCAGAACCAATGAAATAGGAACAACTTAAGACCGGGGATAAAAACGTGACTTTAACAAACGTGGGAAATAAGTAGGTACCTACCTTACCTAACTATCTTCTGTTTTAAGTGAAAATTGTTTTGAGCATTTTTGCAAATCACAAACCGCATATAGACACAAAATAAGAAGTAGACGAACAGTACTAATACATATACATAACAAGCGAGGGAGATTTCCATTTGAAGTGGATTTTTCAGACTGAAAGATTTAAATTTTTAATTAAGTGACAGCACCACTCTTGAGTTAGGCAATAAATAAATTGAAATGATGAAAGAGAAAAAAGGGTTCATATAACTACGGGCGCTGTTGACGGTACCATCGTTGAAAGAAGGTTTATTGGAAAGTCAAACAACTCATAATTTATTTAAGGTGTATATATACGTTAGCTGCATTTGATAGCAATTGGGAATTATTGGTTGTTAAGTTGTTAATGTGTAGGTACTTGCTTTTGCCGCTATTTACAGGGTGGACCATCTACTGGTTTCTTTTTAAATCATAGGTTATTTTGACACTGACAGTTGTTTCCCGCTACGAAATGAGTCGCTTTACGTTTCAAGAACGTTGGGAAATATTGAAAATTGATTTCCAAAGTTAACAAACAAATTTGCCGCATCTGGGGCTCGGAAAACCCGTACGTTATTGTAGAGAAGCCAATGCATCCACAGAGAATGACAGTTTGGTGCGGATTGTAGAGTGGTAGCATCATTGGACCATTTTTCTTCGAAAATGAGGCTGGGAACAACGTTTCGGTCAACGGTGGGCGTTACAGAGCCATGTTTTTTTTTTTTACTGAAATTGAAGGCATGAATTTGGACGACCTCTGGTTCATGCACGATGGCGCGCCAAGCCACACAGCCCACGCCACAATCGATCTTTTGCGCACCAAATTCCCAAATCGTGTTATTAGCCGTCTTGGCCATGTCAATTCGCCGCCTCGGAGCTGCGATTTGACCCCCTTGGACGTTTTTTTTTGTGGGGAACCGTGAAAGGACCGATGTTATGCCAATAATCCGGAAATGATTCAAGCACTTAAGGTCAATATCATCCAAGAAATCCGTTTGCTACAGCCCAAAACCATCAACAAGGTCTTGGAAAATTCGAGTGTCAGAATGCGCTACTGCGAACCCAGCCGAGGTAGTCACTTGAAGGACGTAGTGTTCTATAATTAATGGGAATGTTTGCTCTTCATAAAGCCTTAATACATAGAAAAACTTTAATTTTGATGTTCATTTTATTGCATTTTTAAAAAGAAACTTAATCACTTTATAATCGTCATCGAAAGTAGAGAGAAACTATAGGATATTCCCAACTTCGAAAGTTATTTACGCCAACCAGCTGAAGGGAGAACCAACCAAACGAGGATTGCCTGGAAGTAATCTGGCTTAAGCTGGGAGTGCGAGAGTGCTGGATAACATTAGAACTAATGTCGTTTTCTGTTGGTCGTCCAGAATTCAAATGGAATTCAAATGAATTCAAATCCAGAAACAAATTTCTCTTCTTTTCAGGAGAAGAACTGTCAGTTGATTGCCAATCGAACGCTTTCAGAAGCGTTAGGATTGCTTCCGGACGGTTCTGGACGACCAATCGAAAACGACATAACAATGGATGGTCACGAATCAATTGAATATTATTGGATTATTGGCCCATTGAAGACATTTGACAGAACTTTAGTGGGGTTTCTTCCATATTTGATATTAGGCTGTCTTTACCCTGTGTCTGACAGCTGTCTGACGATTTGTCTCTTTTTAAATCGATCTGGATAAAATACATGTCCAGCTTTCCAATTGACAATAATGTCAACAAATCTGACCGATTGCACTTCTGTGGACTTAGAGATTTCATGACCAACTATTATCCTATTTTTATTTACCGATCGATCCTCCCGGCACCTTTTTATATCAATCTGTCTGAATAAATCTTCAATTAACACGTCTATTCGATATAAGAATATTTACAATAATCAATTCAATTCACGTATAAATGCACAAACGGAACAAAACCTGGTGTACATCCGGATTTGACAAACTATATGTCAAATACATATAATGAAGGTAAAAATGAATTTCCCCTACGTAACAGGTGATCAATTCTTTTGGTTTGTCCTTTGCCGTGTCCATTATTTTGTACTTTTAAGCTGTCCCGTTGTATCCAACGTCATTAGAATGAAAATAATCCCATTTCGCGTATCGCATCGATAAGTTCTTATATACTGAAACGCATAGAATAGACAGAGATAGTCATTAGGTTCATTATTTTTTTTCATTTTTGTTCCACTGCCTGGAATAACAGCATTCAAAGTCAACGTCCGATAATGTTTGAAATCCGTAAAAAAAAAAAAAAAACAGGGAAGCAAGTAAGAGAATAATATTATTAGCCAATAAGAAATACAATTTTTTTCTTGTTGTTGTTATTGTTCTTGTTGTGTCTTCCTTCACTCTTCCTTCTGGTTCGTTTCTTTTTATATTTATTGCCTGATTTCGAGTGCATTCATCATTTTTTTTGTTATGTTATGACTTCAATGTGAGAATAGTGAATCGTAGAACGGTCACTGAAATGGAACAAAGCGCCAAAGGTAGAAGCAGAATACTAATACACCTGAGACACGATACCAGCTATAACTATATAAACCCACAGAACCGACCAACTTGGTGTACATGGTTCGTATCTTAACCATCAACCCCCCAATTTGGTGTGTGAATTTTGTATTCCCATTGTGGATGATGAGCTGAGCATCACAGTCAAATAAATGTCAAGACCAGATGAATGAGATGATTTGGTTTTTTTTTCTTTATATGATTTAGTTTATATAAGAATTTAACGGTACATCGTACACATTTGGATAATGTTTAAATTATGAGAAACAAACGAACGTCAGAACTTTGCGGTGTGCGAGTACGAATTTACCCAATGAGATGGTTTCGAGAATAGTGCCTGAGAAACTCTTTATATAACATCCCTGGTTAAATTAAAAATAGTTAAAATTAAGTAAATACAAATAATAAAATGTTACATCCCTGTAAACTTATTTTTACTCGATTTTAAGAATACAATACTGTTTTTCTACAAGCGTAAGGCTACGTCCATAGTGAACCAGCTTCTCGCTTACCAGCTTTTACCGGAATGCATTTTTAATTCTTGTTGACGCCGGTAACCAGCTTTCTAGGGTGAGAAAGCGAGAAGCTGGTTTCACTATGGACGTAGCCTAATGCTGACAAATGCGTAGGTACTAGGTACCTACCTACAATGAATTTTTTTTTGCTCTGCCAATATTCCTATACATAAAAAGGGAGACATAAATGTAACTGATAACTATTAGAGGTTTATCCTTCCTGAACCTGCTCTTTAAAAATATTTTCCTCGATCCTGTACGACCGAATTATAACTTGGGTTGAAAGCTCTAACCTGCTGAATAACTTTCAAGCTGGATTTAGAAAAAATCATTCAACTATTGACCAGATATTTGTTCTAATAAATATTGCTCATTCTTACCAGGAAAGGAGCAAGAAATTATATGCGTTCTTTGTGGATTTCAGAGCTGCCTTTGACGGGAGGGAGGTGGTCGCTGCTGGGCGTAACAAACGCTGCTACTACTTTGCTGGACAGGAAATCTAAATTGTAAAGGAATACGACTATCTAGGCATGAAAATAGCTTCAAACCTAAACCTGAAGAGCAGTAGTAGTTTTACGCAGTAGAAAGATAAAATACCAAAATCAAATCTCTGTAAAATGTGCAATAACAATAACTCTGTAAATACAATTTTTTATACGAAATAAAAATATCTATCTATCTACGCAGCGAAAATTTAGGGATGTGATGTGAACAGCATGAGGAAGTTGAAAAGTTGCTTAGATTTTTATTGAAATGGCTGTTCCGTCTTCCATCTAACGCTCCGAACTACATGCAGTTCCTAGAGACAGGCTTATCTTCAGCTTCACTTCGATTATGTAATAAAAGCAATGTCCCAGTCGGGCACCCAACTGACAAGCTTATCATGCCGTTTCGACAAAAAGAAAAACTCTTTTCTTTAAAAATTGGACCCATTTAGCAAAAAAGTACAACTTAGAGTTAATTGGTTAATTGTAACGCTGCACAATGTATATAGTTGGAGAATGAATTTATACAAGTTCCTGCAAAACTGGGACATCAAACTTAGAGAAGAATTCAAGGAGAAAGCCAGATCGTCCTTATACAGTCAAGTCTACAATAAATTTAATTGTGACTTAATAGAGAAAAATTATTTTCAAGATAAAAACGTAACTTAGCATTGCAACTAAAGAGGTGAGCTGCTTAATCTTTATTTCAAGGATCTTCCTGTATTATGCGGTCTTTGTAATCTTGCTGTACGCGAAGATGTATTCCATTTCCTGTCGGTTGTGTCCTATTTTATTGGAGATAAGACAAGTATACTTCGAGAGCACTGCAATGTCCATTGAAAGAACATTCAACATCCTTAATGGAGATGAAGGCTGGAATCGGCTCTTCGAATATTGCAAGGAAGCAGCTGTGTACAGAATCAAAACAATAGCTGAAGAATTTTAGCTTAATAACTTACACTGAAGTGCAACTTTGTGCTGCTACGATATATTTATATTATTGCTTTTGCTTCTTAAACTAGTTTGCCAACCCAATAATTTAAATTTAACTGAATTGAATTTCTTAATTTACAAATAACATTTTATTTGCCATCCGAGGTGACGGGCCAAGGCCATACCTACTTAAATTGTTTGTTACAAAAAACAAAAAAAAAACTTATAAACTTTGTACATCTTCTTTATATGTATATATAATTCTTCTGTACGTGTTTGTAACCGAACTTCTCCTAAACGACTGGACCGATTTTAATGAAATTTTGTGTGTGTGTTTGAATGGGTCTAAGCATGGTTTAGATTCACAATTGGACCCGGTAGGTGGCGCATCCGATCCCACAAAATTTTAAATAAACACTCAACAATAAAAAAATTAAAAAGCAAGAATAAGCTCATGAATAAAATTTCAAATAATAAACACCCAAAAAAAAAAAAAATCATGAATAAAATTTCGAATAATAAACACTCAAAAAAAAAAACTCATAAATAAAATTTCAAATAATAAAACTGGCGCAGCACAATTGACGGACAATGAATATGTACGAGCAGGCAAAACAACGTTTGCCGGGCCCGCTTGTTTACTTTATAAGTTTGAAAAAATAAAGCAATATATATAATAATAATATAGGCGTATAATAAACAAAAAAAGTAAAAGTGTCTTAGGTTCCTACCGCACCGGTTTCATAAGTCGTTCGTGTTAATAAAAAAAAGGATTTTTGACAGGCACGTCATTTGAGACATTTATTTTATGTCTTTTCAATTGGTATAGCTAAAGTTCGATTGGTAAGTCAGTCTTTATATTGCGCGATACCAATAATCATTTTTAGTATCCCAGATTATATTTTACGAGTTCACGGTAGAGAATTCAAATTCTCTATTGTGACCTAGTAAATATTTAAGTTGAAGGTTAAAAGTGATTTATGTATTAGTAAGGAGCATTGATTTCAGTGTTCTGTTTTTATTTTGACGTCTATAAATGGAAGGGTTTTTGTAGATTTGTTTGTCGTTTTCGACACGCTTCTGAAAGCGTTTGATTGGCACTCAACTGACAGTTCCTTCTCCTGAAAAGAAGAGAAATTTGCTTCTGGATTTGAATTCAGAATCGCGGAGAGTTCTTCTGGACGGTTCTGGACGACCAACCGAAAACGACACTGTCCAGAATGTCCAGCCTCCATTTTGACGTTTGTTAATTGTCAATGGAGATATTAATTGAATTTTCCTAAATTTTGACGAACATTGTGATGGTTAAGAAGGACATCAAACATGTCAAAATGAGGCAGCTTTTGTAATCACCACTCAAAATGACACTTTCCGGACTACCTTTGGAATGACAGAGCTCAATATGAAAGTACCTACTTTTCCCACTTTCCACACCTACTAAATTCAACTTCCACATTATGCAATCAAAATCCATCATCATCCCAACCAAAATTAATGAGAATAACCCCCCAGGAATATGCATTTTGCGTAACCAAAAATTTATTGCAAAATCGCGATACCTCTAATCCTCAATCTCTGATGACGTTTTGTATATTACCCCATGCGACCAGCTTTAATTGAAGGACACTTCCACAAAATCCCATATATAAACGAAGAACAAAAAAAAAAATAAACAAAAGTGAAATCTATCGAAAATACACTCGTCAAATCCGTCAAAATGATGATTTTCCAACTGCAACTGACGCAACAGACAAACAATCCAATGTACACTCAGCTGCTTTGCTCATGTCGATTTCATTCATGAAAATTGCATTTGCAATGAGATCCATTGTAGGTAATGCGATTCTCCAGGCATTATCGACTCAACAGGCACCGATGGCACTGTCTTGTTTTTATTGTAAGCGGCAGCGTCGCCGCCGCCGCCATCATCGTGCACTCGATTGTTATGCCTTGCGTGATGATTGCCTGCGATGATCATCATCATAGCTCGCGCAATTGCCAAACAATGAGTGATGTTCATGTTTAGATACATTTTTTGTGCCAACTTCTTTGATTTTTTTTGTTTGTTTGTTTTTGTATTTGAAAATGGTAGGCGGATAAGAGTACCTACCTAGAGATTGAATTTCCATCGGATCCCATCCAATTAACCTAAAAATGTCAAATGCATACGGTTAATGCATAAATCCGGCAATTTCATTGTCTCTACACGCTTTTGGCAAATGGATGTTGGTATGTGTTATCTCTTTTTTGTGACACTTTTTTTTTTTAATTTCGCTGGATATGTGCCTATGAGAATGTGTGGACGGTAAGTTTCCTTCCCGATGGTTTTTTTTTTACTTTCTTCATGTGTGACGTGTGTGTCGTTGCAGAAATGGAAGATAAGAAGAAACAAACCCCCAGCTCCATATATGACACTGTGCGGGTTGTGTACAAAAAGAGGTCATCTGTCATCGTGTCGTCGGAGTTGTATTGGAGGAGCCTCGGTCTCGACTATTGTTTATATGGCTTCCGCCGGCTTTGCAAAAGGGATTTGGTAGTGGTTGGTATTTATTTAAACGCCATACCTACATCGGTTTTCATTTCTTCGCCAACGAAACATTCAATTCAACTACCAGCGCACGGTTTGATATCGTTGCCGGGTTTTTTTTTTTAACTCGCCCGGTGTTGGTGGTTTGACAATTGAATTGAATAATAAATCAAAACATCTAGCCGGGATTTCGTTTTTGTTGAATTTGATCATCTTATCCCACTGATTTGTGAAATATACACGTGTCCGACTTGAAGATGAGAGATAGCTAGGTGCTGGACGTTTTAATTGGAAGTGGAACAAGGCATAAATCGACGTAGGTACGTTACGTAGCGATTGCGTGCTTTTTGACAAGTCTGGTATTTAGGCAAGTCATTTTTATTGATGAAGAGATCTATTCATTTCAGTCTGATATTATTGAAGTTCAGTATCAGATCATGTTCCACTTAACAGTTGAGATGGGTTTTCCCCCCGCATACTGTTAAAATTCCCATCATTTTCCAACGTCTTTATTTTTTAACAAAAAATGGCTGCCACTGAAGATGGGCCTGAAAAAGACTATCGCCGAGAGGATTTGAACCAAAGATTCGACTTGAGGTACGATTCATCATTAGTCTCGGTGAAAATCGAGCAAACAGTGCGTCTAAATCAGATGTGGTGGTCGTCTACTGATGAGCCCACCCACCACATATCGGGGCGAAACGCATTTCTGGAGTCGAGGCCAACTAAAATTTAAAAGGTAAATTTCCTACAGCTTGCCAACACTTAGGTACCAAGGTATTCGATCACTATTGAAAGTTTGGTTGGTAGGTTATATAGATAGACCGGTACACGAGTTTATCCTCTCCTGTTAGTCAGTCCGACATTGAGAGCAAAAAACACCACACAAAACTGTAATGCTGGGTTCTTGGACATGTATGAAAGGAAACGAGGCAGCAGATAAACTGTACAGATGCGGCTCTGAAATGGACATACTATAAGCTGACAGACAAATACTACCAGCCTTCAACACAGCTAAGAGCCTCATTGTTAATGTCACATTAAACTTGGCTAAAGCACGATAGAACAACTCTCCCAGTTGTACCATAACTCACAGCTTGTGGCCCGCAAATGACACTAAAATGTCAAAGATCCTAACATCTTTTGATAAACACCAAATCCGAGTGCTCGTCGTGGTAATAACCGGACACAGCGCATCAATGGAGACATGGTCAAAAGACTGGTATCTTACTTCAGGAGGAAAAGAATCTATGGAACATCTTCTGTGTCACTGCTCATGTTCAGCCTTTCAAGAACGCCGCTACTCTTGTATTGGAGCAAGGTTCTTTTGACGGCTTGTAAGATCTAGCAGAGGATAAAAAAAAAATAAATAGGCGGCGCAACAGGCGGTAGACACCCAAGGCCTAGCTTCTCGCAACCATTCGTTTTGTGTGAGTTTCTATTTTTGGAACGAATGGAAGGGACCTACAATTTTATGCCGAGTCCGAACATCTGAATTGAGAAGCTTTTTCAAGACAGTCATACTCTCGGATGTTTGTCAGACGTTCGCAAGAGGTGGCGCAGTAGAAAAAACCTGAAGATGTAATTTGTGTTTTTCCGGGGATCGAACCTGGGATCCCTCGCACAGTAGTCCAGCACACTAACCACTGCGCTACTGCGCCCACTCTAGCAGAGGATACCTCTACCATATTTAAGATGATTCATCAACATATCCGAATGGCTTTAGTTGCATATGTCTTATCACGTACCTATACTATAAGAGGGTAATCACAATAAGCCTCAATGGCTTCTAGGTAAAATTTCGATATATGGCAAACGACCCCTCTAACTTAACCTAACCTAGTCGGTCTTCAGAAGATCGAAAAAAAGCGTAGTGAAAACGAGTAACAAAAAAACTGAGAAAATTTAAAAACAGAGTCATATCTACCTGGACTGGACCGCGGCAGTTTCAGGGCAAAAAGAAAACCAGAGCAGCTAAAAGAACAACCTGGGACAAATCACTGTATTGAATTCACCATAGACTTCGGTTAGACTTCAGGAAATTCCAACTGAAACCCTATTCCCAAGTGTTACATCTGCAACAAAGACAACTTTTAGATAGCCAGCAACCACTGGTGTTGCTGATCGAGCGGCCCGAGTTTCGACCTCCGGAAAAACAAAAAAATACTTCTTGAAGCTAATGTTAATGTCTGTGTTAGCTTTATTTAATAGATCATTTTATGCCATTACTGTTTAAAAATGATTTCGGCCATATTCGAGCCACGGCTAGTTCGCAATTGTGAATTCCAATTTTCGACAACTTTATTGAGCAACTGGGGCCCGTAGATATATCAGAAATAACACGGCGAATGTTGACTTTCAAATTGTCCAACGTCTCTGGATTATCGACATAGACTAGTGACTTCACGTACCCCCCAAAAGAAAGTAATCTAAAGGTGTGACATCAAAAGATCGTGGAGGCCAGTTCACAGGTCCATTACGTGAAATAATGAAATAATGCGCTCCAGCAAATGTTTCTCGCAATAAATTGATGGTGTCTAGTTGAAACCAAAGCTCTGCCATGCCATTCAACTGGGGAAACAAAATTCGGAATCATGCTGTCCATTGACGGTAGATAACATTCTGGCCGGCATCGTCCTTAAAGAAATATGGGCAGATGATTCGACCAGCCCATAAAGTAGGTACACCAAAAAATGAGTTTTAATGGATGTAAGGGCGTCTTGACAAAGGCTTTTCGAACTGTTTGTCATCTTTGGGGATGCGTATTATCCACTAGAGTGTACGTGGTGCGAAAACGATTTATCGTGTTCCGAATAGGCCTTGCTCCCAGATGGACCGTAAAATGGACGTAGCGCACGATAAGTTTGGCAAACCGAACCATGGTTTTCAAGATAAGTTTGCACAATTTACACGCGTTGTTTTGGCGTTAATCTATTCATCGTAAAATGGCAAAAAGTTTTAACCACAAATCAACTTTCAACAGTGTTGTCTGTTTAAAAAATAGACATCTGAAAAAATACCCTTTATTTTTTTTATTATTTAATGGAACATAAAAAGTACCCGGTTAAAAAAAAATAAATAAATTGCCTATAGGAAAGTTGTTAATTAACCTTTAACAGTTGTAGAGATTTCTGGGGAACTATTATTTTCGAAATTGTTTGTTAAGTAGTATTGTGGTTATATATTATATTTATTTTAATAAACATTATGTCTACTTAATCAATGTCAAAGAGGAAATTAAAATTTTTTTCAGTTTTGTTTTTTTTTTTTGCAAGAAAATTTATTGACAGAAACACCCTGTAAAAACGTCTGGTTTCCTGTCTAAAAAAAAAGTCTTGAATTTGTATCTCCATGTCATACCAATACCAACCATCCAGCTAACCACTAAATCTTCATTTTATCGCCATCTTCGCCACTCGAAAACAAAACCGCCTTTGAAATTGATTTGAAACCAATTAATTGACTGAATTCGTCCACTTAATTCGATAGGTACCTCCTCCTCCATAATGAATTTACCTCAATGAAATTTCCTATCAACCCAAAAAAATCATTTCGCTAATTTCCAGTCTACCGCTGTAAAGTGTGTTACTGTGTGTGAGGATAAGATGATAAAACACATAAACTTTCAAATTTATTATTGTTTTTTCTCCATTCTTCGTTTCTAAATAATGATTTAAAGACATGTCTAACTGGCTTGGCATGAGCTCCTATTGTTAATCTTAAATCTTTCCAAGCTACAACCCTCTCACTCTTGGACTCTTATGTTGCCTTTCTCATTTTTGGTTTTGTTTCACTGCTAACACTGGTGTGGATAATCGCTTGTAACTTAACTGCTACTTAAAATCATAAAAAAAAAAATACTTAGATACACTATCCACTATGTACTTTCTAAATGGATATTTTTTTTTTCCACAACACATTGAGTTGCCATATATGAAAAAGAATATAATTTACTTATTTACGGGACAGCAACAAAAGTCCATCGATGCACGACACAGCAATAAAGTTACAAGGGTTTTGGTCTTAGATAGCCCTGGGTGACTGGCTTGCATTTATGATAGGTTAGTTGCAGTTTTTTTTTTTCTATTTTACTTCGATATCTGATAAACTCAAAATGAGTCCGAAATTATGTATATAATGTAAAGCGCATGCAAAATGAGTATAAAAATACATATGGCGTTGGAAAATTTAATGCGATTATAGTGCAAGGTTCTGTTAAGTTCAAATAGAGAAGGTAAGTGTGTATAGATACTTTTTTTGCTGTTTACTTCATGGGTGGTGATATGGAACAAACGCGAGCTTGGCGCCACATTCAATGGCCGACACTGGTGTCAATGTATAAATATTTTTTTAAATATAGAAATTGATTTTTGCTTACAAGATTGCATGAGCTTTAAGGTAGGTACGGGTACTGGTACAAGTACATATAGATGCCATTTGAAATGAAGTATGCATGCGTGGAATGCCCTTTCAAGTCAGTCTGATGGGTGGCAAACACTTTTAGCTAGAAGCTCATCTGGGAAATTAGTGAAAAACATTTAAGAC
This sequence comes from Cheilosia scutellata, assembly GCA_955612985.1. Taxonomy (NCBI): domain Eukaryota; kingdom Metazoa; phylum Arthropoda; class Insecta; order Diptera; family Syrphidae; genus Cheilosia; species Cheilosia scutellata. Next base: position 89,777,270 of record OY015313.1, on the reverse strand, counting down.
AATGTGGTTGCTTTTGCTTTATTTTTTTCTAGGAATTTCTACATGTAATGACATAACATGAACACAGAAAACGGCAAAAAAAAGAAATGACAAACCGAAAAAAAACTGCAGAATAAAAGATATACAGTAAAAAACTTGTTTATTAAATTTTTTTTTTAAAGATCGGTATATTTTTTGAAACAACGTTTATGCGAGAAACAGATATTGCCACAGCAAAAGAAACCGCAACAGCACCTTTAACAGTCTCGGTGCAATTTTTAGAACCACTGGTTTTTAACACATTAGGCGTTTTACTCCGAATGGAGCTCGAGCATTTTGAGCATGCTCAGATCGTTCTAATTTATTTATGAAACACACTTGAGCACATAGCTGTCATATGGTTATTTATTAATTTGGTTTACCTTCTGTTCCAGAACAACAAGGCTACTCCGCCATTTTCAACTATTTTGTTTATCCTGTTTTTTTCTGTCAAATGTGACTGTAAGTCAGCTTTTTACTTAGTAAATTAATTCCAAGCTCATAGAGCGCGCTCTGATCATTCTCTGAAAGAAAAAAGAAACAAAAATTCTGAGCTCTGATGTGTCTGAGCTAAAAAAGGAATACGAACTTTTTTTGACAGTTCAGGCTCTGCTCTGAACTAAACACGAAAAACGCATCTTGTAACTATTTCTCCGATAACATCAGATTGGCGCATTTTGACAGTTCAGGCTCTGCTCTGAACTAAAAACGAAAAACGCATCTTGTAACTATTTCTCCGATAACATCAGATTGGCGCATTTTGATAGTTCAGGCTCTGATCTAAACTAAAAACGAAAAACGCGTCTTGTGACCATTTCTCCCATAACATCACGATTGGCGCAGCAACATCAAAAGCAATTTTGACATCTACATCGCACTTTTTAAAATCACTGACACTTCAACATCGAAATTGATTTTAAGCAAGAAACAGATTGGCCACTGTAATATCAACAGCACCTTTGACAGCCTTACAGCAGTTTTTAGGACCACTGGTTTGGAACTGCTTGTGACTAATCATTACAGCAATATTGACATTGGTGTTATGTAAGAAACAGATTGGTGCAAACAATGAGGGCGTTCAAGAATCTGAGTTTTTAGTGAGCTGAACTGGTCAAGAATTTGTCGATTTACTACTAAATTGACGTCTATTTGTGTCAACATTTGTCTGGACCTGGAGAACTCAGTTTTGTTATTTCTATTGGGTTATCTGATACAGCATCGGAGAGCATGGGAGAGCGCAGTTTTTCATTTTAATTGCCCTGATGTAGAGTAACTGTTTGAAGAACCCTTTGAGAAAAAAAAATACAATTGTCAAGAAGTGTCATATCGACCGAGAATTCAAGTTAGTTTTTGATTTCAAGTAAATTTGAGTCCAGACAATTGAAGACGACTTATATGTCGTTTTCGATTGGTCGTCCCGAACCGTCCGGAAGCAATCCAAACGAAAGCGTTCGATTGGCACACAACTGACAGTTCTTCTCGTGAAAAGAAGAGAAATTGTCTTCAGAATCGCGGAGAGTGTTCTACCGAACAGTTCTGGACGACCAACCGAAAACGACATTAGATTCAATATCAACAGCAATTTTAACAGCCAGAGCATACTTTTTAGAACCACTGGATTTTTATGTTAACCATGTATTGCAGCAACTTAACAAAATTGCTTCTTTTATCAAAATATCAAGAATAAATTAATTGAATGAAATTATGTAATCACTTCTAAATGAAAAATCGAGGCATTTGTCAACGATCTGTCAGTTTCTACAGTTAAAATAATATTTTTTTTTAAACAACAATCTGTCCAAATTAACTCTGAATTTGAAAAAAATTCTTCAGATTTGAGTAAACAAAAAATGCACATTCGGTATTATTTAGTTCGTTATTAACAATCGCAAAAATAAAATAAAAACGGCAGAAGTTTTATTGCCCCCACGATTAGAGTATAGGTGTTAATAATATTTCCTGTTGCTGATATTTTTGTTTGTAATTTGTGCTACCTATACCACCGTAACACCAGGTTCTTGGAATCGTATTTCCATCAAATGTACGCATTTCTTTCACATTCACACGATAACCCAGTTTACCTCTGGGGTTTCCCTTGTCCGTCGTCTATGAATCAACTTTTGTCTGACAAAGAAAAAAAAATGATTCCGGAAAAAAACATTTTGAGATGAATAGGACAATGAAATCTGAAAGCTAATGCCTGTCTGAAAAAATTATCACCGCAAAAAAAAGAAAACCGTAGATACGCAAATAACATAATGAAAGCTGGAAAATGACACATTCCATTTTTGTGGCATCTATAGATATATGTAGAAACTTGTTTTTTTTTTAGGAGTGTAATAAAAGTTAGTCAGATGTTGGATGAAGTTTAGAAATTAAATTAATATTTAAAGCAAGGTACATTTAAGCCATACCTAAATGAAATTTTGCAAAATTGTTGTTTTATCAGCAGGTATCTACTTTTTAAGACTCGGCAATGATGCTGTCAATTTCAAACTACTTTTTGGAACTATTTCGACGACTTACTCGCAGTTTTTGACCAGGTCGATGTCGCTATACAGCTCGTATAGTTCGTCAAGGCAAACGGGACCGACAATTTTACGAAGAATTGAATGATCAAGGTCTTGCACAGAATATCTCCTTAGTTGTTCGGGATAGGGATCTACTACTTAAGGCAACGGTCTAGAAAAAAACAGAGTTTACACTGCAAAGAATGTTGCCAAATAACTTTTTATCCACTACGAAATATTTTCTGTCATTCATCGGGGTCGCACTATCTGTAGTTGTCACCAAAAACAATAATACACCTTGCATAAGTTCCTAACCACTTTCTGCATATTTAAGACATTAAACATTGCATTTAGGTTAGGTTAAGGTTGCAGGCCGCAACAAGAACAGCCTCACTTAGGCCAAAGGAGGCCCATTGTGATACCACAGGATCTGATCTCATAACTACCCGTTGACCCAGCAGGAGCTGAGAATGAAGCGTTGGAGCTTGGAGGCAACTCATGCTTGCATTAGCGAATTCGCCCAGATTCGCCCAGTCGTAGATATATTAATTTTTTTTGCCAATTCAAATCCAACCGAACTTAGAACTTTCCTTGACGTCTTCACTGTAATAATATACTGTTATATTTTATGCTTTCATTTTCAATTAAAATTTCGGCTTGTCTTTTGGTGCAATATAATCGTATATCTTCTATATACATATATAAAAATGAATTGCTGTTCGTTAGTCTCACTAAAACTCGAGAACGGCTGGACCGATTTGGCTAATTTTGGTCTTGAATTATTTGTGGAAGTCCAGGGAAGGTTTTAAAGGTCAGAAATTTGATAAAGGGGCGTGGCACCTCCCATAACATTCAAAATCTTATATCTCGAAAACCACTGAATCGATTGAGTTCAAATTTACATACAATCTTAGGTATCAGTCCAGGAGTATTTCTGTTAAGATTGGTCAAAATTGGACATGGGGGCGTGGCACCTCCCATACAAAAAAAAAACATTCATAATCGTATATCTCGAAAACCGCCGAATCGATTGAATTTAAAATTACAGACAATCTTAGGTATTGGCCCAGGAGTGTTGCTATGAAGATTGGTAAAAATTGGACAAAGGGGCGTGGCACCGCCTAAACAAAAAATATCTTGAAAACCGCCGAATCGATTGAGTGGAGACTTATGTACATACAATTTTAGCTTAGGAGTGTTGCTGTAAGATTGGTCAAAATTGGACAAAAGGGCGTGGCACCGCCCATACAAAAAACCTCTTCTATGGGGTGAAACTCGATGACGTTATAACTCGATAACCGCTGAGCCGATTTTTTACAGAATCAGTCTGGACACATAGGTTAAATAAAAATGAAATGAAAATTAACAAGCAGGCAAAACAACGTTTGTCGGGTCCACTAGTCTTCTATAAAAATCTAAATGTTAGTTGGTTTAAAATCTGAAAACTTTACAAATTCTTTACCGATTGATTTGAAATTTTGACATAACTTTGAGTTCGAATACCTGTATATACTTTTGTAATCTACGTGATTTTTTTTTTTTTTGAAAAATAGCGCCATCTGTTGGAAATAAAAGCAAGAGAAAATTTAAAATCTACTTCTCGACACACATGGAAGTTAAAGTTGTAAAATTTTGAACATTGATGCGTATTGTCCGAACAAAGAACTTTAACTTTATGAAATATGGGAGATATTGAAGTATTGGGAGTGGCATTTCCCATACAAACAATTTATTTAAAAAAAACTTCCATAAGTAGATATATCTTTTTCGCTTCTTAGTAGAGAGTTAAATAACTTAATTAACTCATATATTTTTGCGTAAATATATCTTCAAGAAAGCTGTAAATAATATCCTGTAGGTCTATCAATTGTATTTGAACTGTGACTCAACTGCGAAGGCAATAACCTTAACAATTGGCACTTCGACAAAGTCCTCTTGTTTAAAGAACCATATGGTCAACTTTCCCCTAGGATTTTTTTTCTCAATTATACATCCAACTTTATTCACTCATTTCCCAGTTATGTGTTCAACAAAAACGCATTCACTCTCAATCTCAAGTGTGCTACCACTATAATGTGTCAAAAATGTCCTTCGGGGTGTTGTAAACACGAATATGAGTAATATAACGAAACCTTACACAAAGTAGTAGCTATAATTGTGTGTTTGCACCCCTATATCCGTAAAAATATCATCAAACGCACGCCATAGGATAATGTAAACACTCTAGTTTCTTGTTTTTCATTTATGTACCCAATTTTTGACAAGACCTAGGGTATCCCATAGGGTTTTCTGCTGGTTTACCATCATTATCATCCATAGGGGCTGATTGCAATTGTTGCTATCGCTCTATCACTCGATTATCAATTCTTCATAATGTTGCTCTTCGAACATATCTATAAATAACAATCTCTAAACTCGTCTCAAGGCGAGATGAACGAATTTCATTCTACACCAAAGAGAAAGCAAGTCATTTAGAGAGATACTCTCATATATCGCACTAGGGTGGTACTGAGACTACCACTGGCAACTTAATAAGTTCTTTTTATAAATAACCATTAAATCTGAAGAGTGGTTTTGCTCTCTCGCATTTACTGATAAGACTTTTGGTGCACAAAGTGTTTTTTTTTTTGGAAAACCTTATCATCTCTGCCTTACATCTATAGAAATTAAAAAAAAAAAAAAAAACATTGAATCATGTACAAGATGTGTCGCGCCGCTCCTCCAAAACCCAGCGTGACATTTTTAGAAAAAGGGAAATTAATCGTTTTGACATTTGTCAAGTATTTTTTTTTTGTTTTCAGTTTCGGTATGCGTATAATGATAACACACATTTAGTTGTTTTCTGTTTTGTATCTGTGCAGGGCAGAAATATTGTTTTATTTCTTATCGGGGTAGTCGTTTTCATGATAAGGAATATAGTATCTCTCTATACACTTATAGAAAGAAGAACAACAAATTACAGATATTGTGTACTGTATTTGAGGCGTGTATCTTTTGATTGAACATAGCAATTCTTTTTTTTTTTGTATAATATCTATTACTAGTTTAGTACGTATTATATAGGTGACATTACGAAGTAGCTTAGCGCCATGAGAATGGATTGGCTAATTGAGTTTTTAGATGGTTCGTCACTGGAATCGAAATAGAAAATGCGAATGAGTAAGTTTGTGTTTTTTATAGGATTATCAGTTGGTAGATAAAAATATAGGAATTGTCGGTCATTTCGTAGCTTTTTTATGATTCAGAGAGGCATCAATCAGTAAATTTTTGCGAAGTAGAGTCCATTCTTTAGTTCTAGGCCCGGTTAGTTCACATCTGACAAAATATTCACAGATAGTTGAGGATATCCAAGAAGTTTAGATCGATACTCAAAATCTTGTTATCGATGTTAAGGCCACATAAAATGAATGACTGGTAGGTGTACCCGCAAATAAACCTTTTCGATTCAATGTTCACAGCCAAATGGAGCAAGATGGTTAGTAAGGGGTGGGCCATCTAGTGGTTTCTTTTAAAATCATAGGTTATTTTGACACTGACAGCTGTTTCCCGCTCGAAATCTTGACAGAAAGTCAGTATCTTGCCTCCGAGGAACGAAATGAGTCGCTTTACGCTTGAACAACGTTGGGAAATATTGAAAACTTATTTCCAAAATGAGTGCTGTGTAGCCCAAACAGTGCGTTTTTTTGAAAAGAATTTCTGACAAGGCGCATTTTCATCTCGGCGACTACGTTAACAAACAAAATTGACGCATCTGGGACTCGGCCAATGCATCCACAGAGAGTGACAGTTTGGTGCTAATTGTGGAGTGTGTTGGCATCATTGGAGCATTTTTCTCGAATATGAGGCTGGGAACAACGTTTCAGACTTTTTTTTACTGAAATTAAAGACATGAATTTGGACGACCTCTGGTTCATGCAGAATGGCGCGTCATGCAACACAGCCCATGCCACATATGAATCTTTTGCGCACCAAATTCCCAAATCGTGTTATCAGCCGCCTTGGCGATGTCAATTGGCCGCATCGGAGCTGCGATTTGACCCCTTTGGACTTTTTTTTTTTGTGGGGAACCGTGAAGGACCGATGTAATGCTAACAATCCGGAAACGAGCAAGCACTTAAGGCTAATATCATCCAAGATATCCGTGAGCTACAGCCCGAAACCATCAATAAGATCTTGGAAAATTGGAGTGACAGAATGCGGTACTGTGAAGCCAGCCGAGGCAGCCACTTTAACGACGTTTTGTTCCATAATTAATGGGAATGTCTGCTCTTACTAATAAAGCCATAATAAAAATTTAATTTTGTGCATTTTTAAAAAGAAACTTGTATTTGGCCCACCCTGTAAATGTACCTACCCTTATTTAGATAGGATCAAATTTTCATTCATGATTTTCAAGTTCAGGTCTCTATTCTCTGTCGGCATAAGAATTCTCTCATATATCTCAGCAAATTAAAGTAAAATAGGTAGACGAAAAAGTTAAGCAAAACTGTCGATAGTCTCTTGCAACGAATCGACCTAAAGATATGCAAAGATTTGTGATTGGTGTATGTCTTGACTTTGGTTAGACGTCTCCAGTCGTTTCTTTTGTAGGTCAAACGATTTTCACCTAATCTTTTTTTTTCTAAGCATTTTCGTTCTTAAAATGTATGTCAACAAAAACAAAGTTGCACTTTTCGATATTTAATCTAAAGAATTTACAAACCAAGATCAATATCTGTCCCGTTTGGAAAAGAACCCCCCAAAGTCCTAATTTATGATTCATTTTTTCTAAATTTGTCCATATCAAATGTTAGAATTATGTTCAAAGATTAAAATATTCAATGATTTGTAATTTAGTACTAAAATATCGCACTGATAAAATGTAATCAATAAAATGAAAGTATGTACTTAACTAAATATACATTTAAGCTTAACCTGTCTAAATCTATTATATACAAGGTGCTAGCACCACAGATATTATAAATCAATTCAAAGTAATTTACTGGCGATAAACAAAATTGCACTCGCTCAGATTTTTATCAAAAATAAGTGAAATGAGCGGTTCAAAAGGGCGCCATATCTTCTGGCTAAACTTGCCCAAATGAAGGCCAACCATCAGAAGGTATTAAAGACAATCATAATTATGTTCCAAGAGACGTGATCCTATTTGATTGTTAATATTCGAATTTTATTGCATTCAATATGACGTATATTTAATATTATAAATCAATTCACAATCAATTTACTATAATAATTTGTACCAGTTTGCGATAACAATAATTTCACGGGCTAAGCGAGTGATTCCATGCAAAATTATGTCCAAAACATAATTCAGTTACCTGCTCCATCTCTCAAGACACACAATCATCTATATAATCACCAAAAACTAAATATAAAAACAAAACCATAAAATAAACGCATACAATATCACTCAAAACTGTTGCTAAGCACTTTCTATTTTATTTCAGGTTATTTTGATCTTTATTTCAAAAAGACAAAAAAAATAAAAAAAAATCATCAACAAATTTGCATTGATAGTCAATTTAAATTCACTCAACGATCAGGTGAATACTCTGCAGAGAGATTTCCCAATTTTGTTGTTGTTTTTTTTTTGTATAGTAATATGTGCACTAAATTGTTTAAAAAAAACATTTTTAAATTTATTGCTGGCATTTAAAAGAAGTATCTACTGGTTTTTATCGATCTTGTTTGTCGTGCATCTTTGTCATTTCGCATTTTTATTCATCTAATTTTGTGCATCATTTCGCGAATAGAAACACACAGGGTGACCTTAAGATAAGACGAATCGTACACGAAAAAAAAATAACAAGCAAATTTCCTTATCACCGATAAGAAGAAATATATACAAAAATGTACTGTCAAATAAAAAAAATTATGTACCGGATGACGACATAACATTTTTTTGACATAATCACATACAAAAAATAGACACTAAATCAAATGTCAAATGTTTAATTGTTCTACGAAAAAAAAGAAAAGAAAAATGTCTTATCAACAAGTTTGGTGCGTTCGATTTATTATTATAATTTTATTCTATTAGTTACTTGCAGAGGTTCGACGGTGCTTAATTTTGAGTCAGATGCGGGAGTGTTAAATTTATTTTTTAACATATAAATTTTAAATTACGTACTAATTTAAGTAAATCATTGGTTCTGCGAAATTTGTGATGTAAATCGCTCTCGAACCAGTTTTTTATTTTTTCTACATGCATGTGACTTGTGTCACCGCTTTTAGAGTGGAGCGATAAGTTGAGTTGATTATCAGAATACAGCTAAATACTATATCAGCGTACGAGTGTCTAGTTGCAAGGGTTATAGTAGTTGTTGCTGGTAAAGTTTGTCTACAAGTTTTTTTTTTCGAAGAAAAAGCGGGAAATAAAAATAGAAATGTTATTTCCGCTATTTACTTTTTTAAAGAAATTTTTTGTTACATGGGGATATAACGGATCGATGGAAAACATTAGATCGCGTGCCCGTCGGTTCTAACTGGTTTTTGAAAAGCGATTATAGAATTTTAAAACATTTCTTTGTAATTGATTAATTTCCATGATTCAAGAACACAAAATTGAGTTTGTGGAACGATGAAGTATTCATTGGTTGGTGATAACTAAAATTGTATTAAAAACTATTGAGTTTCAGAAATTTAAGAAAATTGTCTACCTACAGGGAAATTCAAATTCATGATCAGTTCAAAAAGATCGGAGAATCTTTTACGAAATACGCAGAAATGGAATGTAGTTCGATCGGAATTAATAGATACTGTCGATTAGTTGGAAAAGATTAGAGAATATTTCACGAATTAATCCTAACTATCAGCAGAATGCAAATCTACTACAATCGGAAATAGGACTGTCGATCACTTGCAGAAGATCGGGAAATATTTCCCGAAATACCTACTCCTAATGATCAGAAATACAGAAATGTACATCCATTCCATCAGAATTAAAATTTAGAATCATTTGGTAAGCATTTAAATTCAAGAAAAATCGGAGTATATTTCATGTTCTATTTGGCATCACTTTCGAATAGTGCAAAAATCAGTTTAGTAGATCATTGCAACTTGGCGATCGCTGCTATAGTCTAGTAACTGTTACTTGCAATTGATTTTGTTTTTAAGTTTCACCGATCCCAACAGAATTTAAAACAAGTGATCGGAAATTATTTTAATCACCTCGATCATTGGACAGAACACTGATCAGTTCACAAAAACTGTCAGTTTTGTTGAAAGCGTGAGCACTTGCCGATCCTTTGAATTTGAAATACAGTATGATTTATTAGAAACAAAATAAATCAATTAAGAATGATTGCAAGAGCTGTCAAATACTGTCTCCTTACTTGCAGTGATCACACAAATTATCACTTTTGTTGAAAGTGTGATCACTGATCACTAACTGAAACCTTATATCAAATGTATGCCCTGGAAACTAAGGCTATCATCTTTAAATTTAAAATATAGTAGGTATGGTTATTAGAAACAAAATTCGTGATCAATTAAGGATGATTGCAGAGTATTGTCAGAGCTGTCAAATACTGTCTCCTCTTACTTGTAGTGATCACTACGACAATTTGATAGAACTCTGATCTGTTTAGGAACAAATTTTTATTGGTAACCGTTTTATTACTGATCTAGTCACAATGATTACTGAAATTGTATTTCTGCAATGCATATACGAATCTAGAAAATAAGTGGATCACTAGCTATCTGTAATGATCACGATCACTTGTGAAAGAAGGATGAAATAAAATATTTTACAAACTATTATAAATGTTGTGATATGGAAAAAAGTTATTTTAAAAATACTCCCGGCCTTAAAAAATATCTCAATTCAATAAGAGATCGCAGACTACAAATAATGTAATTGAAAAAAAAAAAACAAAAATAAAAAAAAAAAAAAAATCTCTGTCAGTGATGGTCCGAACTGCTATGTGAATCTGGGCGAAGTGTATTTTTGAAGTAGAGGACACAGTGTCACTTGGGATTTTCAAGAAGATATTATTTAGTGACATGTCAAAGAAATAAACGTTGTTACTCCTCGTTTTCCGCCAATCAATGATCTTACATTGGGCGATAATTAAAAAAAAAAAACATCATTTTAATATTTCTCACAAATTAAGACGACCTCACGTTGGGCGCCATTTGAAAAAAAGAAGATTATGATTATTAATCGCTATTCTGTTTCACAAATATTTAAAAAAAAAATCAAATGCACCACATTATAAATAATTGGCACTCCATTTAAGATCCTATGTCTAGCTTTTCACAACGCTCCGTTAAAGTTTTTAATTTTGGAACGAATGGAAGGGCCTTAGATACAATTTTATGCCAAATCGAAGAAGCTTTCTTAGAACAGCTCTGCTCTACTTGTCTGACGTTCGCGAGAAGTTACCTACATAGTGGAAAATAACTTAAGGTGTAATATATGTTTTGCTGGTGGTTGGTCTCACATTGGGCGCCAATAAAACTGCAATTTAGAAAAGTATCCTCGAAAAAACCTACTATTTTATACATCTATCGACTTTTTAAAGTCTAATCGATGTTGGCGTATAAGCATGGACGTTAGGAAAGTCGGATGAAGATCTTCTTGATTGTTTCGAACGTAAAATTCTTGGAGTGATTTTCAGTCCCGTTTACGTAGACGGGCTTTGGAGGAGCAGATTTCACAGCGAACTCTACGAGCTGTTCAGCGAAACGAGCTGGTCACAAAAGTACGTATCAGTCGACAAAGATGACTAGGCCATGTAGAGTGAATGCATCTATTCCAACCCGGATGGACAATGCAGCACAGGAAGACTGGAGGTGGTTGGCCAAAGATTGGGCTAACTGGAGAGGCGTGTTTGTTGAGGCCCAGGTCTACCCCGGACTGTAGCGACACCTAAATTACTAATCGATGTTGGCAACTTGTGTTTTTAGAAAAATGCTAAAATTGCAATTGTCAAAAGAAGCTGCAGTTAACTTCATTAAGTCATGCTTTCAATCAGTGTCTATTGAAAAATCACCTCACATTGGGCGCCACTTATAAGAAATACACGATTTCGAGACTTATTCGATGATTATTCACCTTAATTTTTATTTGGGCCAATATGGCAACATTTTTATGGAAAATTTAGTCATTGGGTCAATGTCAGTTCGAAATTTAAAATGAAATTAAAATGTTAAAAACATATGTTAATCATGTACTGCCGTCTTTATAAAAGTTAAACAGGGTATGAGGTAAACACTAGGCGCTATAGTGGGCCCTATCGCAACCCATTTTTAGTACATACGGATACGATACCCCGTGTTTCAAAGAGAAAGGCTCTGACAACTGACTTAACTGCTGTCATCCTATTGTCATTTTTAACCTGCAATATCGATGTTTGTAAACATATTCTGTTTAGTGTGACCACTGACCACCCTTTCTTTTTGATTGCTCAAATTAAATCGCCAAAATTTAGCAACAAAACAAAGGTCTATAGAACTTACCGGATCTAAGTCGGAATCCCATATATCCTTGAGGTCTCCGTCGTAAAACGGCTCCATACTGATGATATCCAGCGTGAAGGCCGTGTTCTCGAAAATGTTGTTGCTTGTTGCCGAAAAACGTGCGAAGCGTGTGCTCAAAAATTTTCAACTCAAAAACCGTAAATCACAAATTAAAACCAAAACACTCAACACAAACTTTTAATAAAAAAAAAATCACTTATAACAAAACACCGATAAAATTATAACTTTCCAAAATTGATATATAACAAAACAAGTTATATTATCTTCTTCTCCTTTTTTTGTTGCAGTTTCTTTTTTTTATAACACTTTTTATTTGAATTTGATTTATTATTTTAAATAATTTTTTATTTTGGGTAATATAATTATGTCACAAGCAAATTGCGGTCAAGATGATGAAGTTAAGATAACAACAAAAATTGAAATATAGTCACTACCACCAGAGGTCACTGCAAAATGTTTTTTTTTTTTTAGATTTTGAAGAGGTCAAAGCACAACCTATTAAATATGAGAAACCGCAAAACTTCGTAATATGTGCAACATGTATGCAAAGATGAATGTAACTTGGCAATGATGTTTCATCAATAAAACAATTTTTTTTTATTTATTATTAGTTTGTCTTATAACAAATTATATCCATATTTTTGAATCGGCTCACTGGTTGTTGCAATTTGCACACGGAAGAGATAAAAAAATGTTTAACGAAAAAAAAAAATAAAAAAATAAAACGAACAATTTTTTTTTGACCAGAAACACTTGTTGCTAATATTTTATTTTTTATATTGCCACTTTGGATTTTTTAATAAAATTTTACCGGATTTAGGTACTTTTCTTTTTTTGCGGGGGAGAAAGGGCACGTTTCACGTTAGATAGATAGACAAAAGTGTACAGCGAATAACTTGACTTGTTGAATAAAAGTATAGGTACATCGACCAGTTGAACGTCTAAAAAGTAACTAAAAAGTGACTTGAAAGAAATGTTCCATTTGGCGGAGAAATTCTTGGAGCTATGTGTACACGGACAAGAAAGTAAGTATATCAGCTAGCGCAGTACAGTAACAGTTATTAGCGTAAGTAAGAAATAAACTCCGTGTAAAAGTATCTGGAATGGCCTCGTCGAAAACGGTGTTGGCGGAACGTACGCTCTCAGTGAAATGGACGCAGCTAAAGTTGTCGACAATTTTCTGCACTTCTCTATACACCAAAAGCAAATCAACAAGCCAGCATTCCATTCTCTTATTGCGGCCGGCGGTGCTCTCTCTCTCTCTCTCTGTCTTGTATGTGTGTAAGTGAGTTGGTTGGTGGGGTTTCGTTTCGGATTCCTCTTTCGGTTTGTGTTTCCCCCGTCTTCACGTGAAGCAATTTCGAAAGGTGGTTTTCTGACTGTATGTAGGTATACATATTTCCAAAGTGAATGGGATTTTTATTTTCCTCGTTGGCGATGTGTTTGTGTGGTTTTAAGGAATCCGGTTCAGTTTCTGTGCATATGGTTTGTTCGCTCTTTCTCTATTTGAACTTTACAAGAATTACAAGAAGAACGTGTGTGATAAAAGAGATTTATACAACACAGTGCGGAGAAGGACGCAGACAACTGAAAAGTAACAAGTGGTTGTGGGGAAAAGTATCGGTAACTGTGGGGCTGTCGCGTGTGAGATAGGTGAACGACTCAACAAGTTGCACGCACTGTGGACGCACACTTGTACGCGCAAGTGAATGGCTAGGCAAAGAAGGAACAGCAATGGCATGGAAATCAAGCGAAATGAGAAAAGAGAGAATTAAATCTCGGCGCACATGACTTGAATATTAAGGCGGCTTTTGGGGGTGGTTTGGCTTTGATCGAATCAGAAAACGACAAACTGAAGTGAGTGAGTGACCACTGACCAGAATATTTTGTTACATCAGAGATGGACGATATTTCCTATTAAAGAGAGCGAAGTATTTTAAAGGGTCGTGTTTGTTCTCTTTGAATGCCCAAGAGTTCCTAAGTTGGCTAGATTTTTTTGTCGTTGCAGAAGAACATCACACAGCAAATTCACCTGCTGCAGGAGCTTGTCTAGATTGGATATGGTGGACATGGTGCGAATGAGCCTACTGGACAATTTGCGGGGTATAGGTGGTCCCAGACCAGGATTCTACGACGTGCTATGGAATCCGTACCATCGGGCAAGCGTCTTGTAGGTAGACCTAGGATGAGATGGTTAGATTAAGTCCATAATCTCTCCTCTACCCGTATGGGGATTGCCCTTGATGATTTGTAGTCGATTGCGGAGGATCGAGAGCTGTGGAGGGTCCACTTGAGCAACCTACATCCGCGACCCACTTAATGGACAAGCGGACCATTTGAAAATGAAAGAATGAATGAATGAATAGGCGGTCACTTTGGCCTAAAAGGCAACTGACTAGTAAGAAACACTAAGGCGCAGTCTATGGCGCAGAAGCATGGTCGTTAGCAAAGGTGGATTAGAATCTTCTTGGTCGTTTCGAACGCAAAATTCTTCGAGCGAGTGATTTTCGGTCCCATTTTCGTTGAAGTGGAGATTTAACAGCGAACTCAATAGACTAAGATAACTAGGATACGTAGAGCGAATGGACATCAATACCTACATATCTACTGCGACCCAAAGAGTCTTCGATTCCAACCCGGAGAGACAACGCAGTAGAGAAAGACTTCGCCTTATATGAGGCGCACAAATGGAAGGAGACTTCAACCAACTTGGAGTGTGCAACTGGAGGTGGTTAACAAAAGATCGGGCTAACTGGAGAGGCGTAAGGTAGGTAAGTAAGTAAGGAAGCCACCTAAGTAAGTCAGTAGGCGGTCACTTTTCTATATGGTGAAACAGTAAAGTAGATACCTGACTCTATCCGCTAAGCCCGTTAAAGTCAGACTTATATCTTTGAAGATACTAAAGAGCCAACAACTGAAATAGGGTTATGTATGCTTGACATATCGTCAATTGGGATTGGAACCCATGGGATTTTATTATATAATATGGGCTCATGGATGGACCGGAATGACTTGGTTTGACTGGTATAACTTGGTAACTTTGATCTGATCAAGCGAGGCGAGCCATTTTGGCTTTCTAGTACAAATTTTGAAGTTATATTGACCTTGACGGCAGCTTGGTTATCAATGAGTTACTTGAACTCGCAGATACATAGTAAGTAGATCCGCCTAGAACACACTAGTGGTATCCCTATGTGATTTTGATATGTAAAGAGACTCAGAAAATACACCAGCAACTATGTACTTCAGAATCCATTTTAGAACCGGGTTCCTAGTCTTCCGGCCGTCTTGCCAATCTTATCTTTTAAGGAATGGTACCTACTTTAAAATGTTTTTCGAAAAGCAAAACAAAACTCTATCAAATCAATTCATTCTCTGAAATATCACAATCCCATAAACTGCATAACAAAATTGGCGCCCAACGCAGGACCGACTTGATCTTAATCTCGCAATGGTTTCGAATAATCAAAAGGCAATGTTATATTTCTGCGAATCAATCTGCAACCTGTCATAATTATTGAAAATATGTTACGACCCTATAGTTGTCGTCATTCATTGAATTGAAACCACCAGTGCATTCAATTAAAATTCCATCACTTACAACACAGTTCTCCACCAAAAAGAGGTAAATAGAACAAGCTATATTCAACCTATTATACCTATCTATCCAATTCATTCGCGCACCGCTCCTGTTTAGCTGTTTTACTGGAAGCGAAGCGTCTTTAAACCGTAAAATTTCCAGCGCAACCACGAAATGTCGTTCATTCAACTGAAAAACCACCGCGGTAAGCAAACACAAGCAAACCGAACAGTGATACAACAACAACTACGAAAAATCCGAAAGACAATTTTTCATTTCATAATATTTATTTTTTTTTTCTTCGACATATTTTTGCCGATTTACGGTTTATTTCTCACTCACTTCACTATATCCATGTGTATGTAACTATCTGTGAATCGCGCTATACAATAGTTCAGTTGGTTCTTTTTAAAAGAAGTATCTGTCCATCTAAATAACCTTGTGGTATCGCTTTGGTCGGTGGTGGTCGATGGTCGGTCATCATTAATAAATTCTTGTAGTTCCCAACAAGAGCCGGTAAAAATCAACTAGAATTAGTTTTCCTCATTCCCTTGCTCTTCGGAAAGATGGAAAACACAAAAAAATATTATCTCGCTCTCTAAGTCTCTTACAAAAAAAAAACGTAATACTAAAATTTAAGAGAATCGAAGAAAGGGAAATTTGAAAATTTTCTCACAACAGTGTGCCGAAAAAGTTTTTACACACTTCATCCTTTGAATAACAATTAGTACAACGAAATAAGATACATAGATAGATTTATCGCTGGTTCGATGAAGAAAGTCAATGAACCTGACGTTTCGGAATTTCGGTTCGTGTAGCTATCTATTTCAAAATAAATTACCTTAAATGAGTTGGACGCGACATTCTGTTCTATTTCGTTTTGGTGGGTTCATTCTTTTTGGCCAAATATGCTAAAGACGGTTATAGAAAAGGGTAGACTATGTAGACTCATAATGGTACAGCTCCTTCGCTTCTTTCAGTACTTTTTTAATTTAATTTTAAATGGTACTAAATTAAACAAACAATTAAATTTCCGTTCGTTATGAATTGGCGTTTTAATAAATTGGTTTAGATTGTAGGGTTCTGGAAAAATTTCAACAATTTGTAAAGTGATTTATTGGCCAAATTTGGTTATGATGCCTTACAAGTTAGTAAGATCTATTTTTGGAATCTGTAAGCATGGTAGGCATTCGGAACGTCAATTTAGTGCGACCAATGGTAGTTTTTAGACTAAACAAATTGCACAATTGTTCCTTATGTTAGTTTTAATTAATAAAAGATACGGTCCTGAAAAGTTACCATTAGTAAAGCCATCGAGTAATGGCTACCAGACAGCGGGAGTGCAGACTCAGGCTACGGCCTTTGAAAATCCAAATAACGTTGAAATTTCGTCGGACCCTGTTGCTCAAGTTTTCTCAGTTATTCTCGCGAAATTTGAAGAACAGAGCAAAATAAATAAAATTATTCTCGATAAGTTGGTTAAGCTCGAAAGTAATTCTAGGAAAACGCGTACTTCAACTAGAATATGAATGAAAAACGAGTATTAAAAATATGTACTTGGAATGCAAACGGACTTTTGCAAAAACTTGACGAATTGGAATTATTCATGCGATAAAAAGATATTGACATTTGCTTGATTTCTGAAACTCACGTCAAAAAAAAAGAAGACGAGAAATTGCATTTAAAAATAAAAGACTATAATGACTTCCACGCTTGTCACCCTTCGGGAAAAGCGAGAGGCGGGTCATTCTTGTTTATTAAAGACTGCATCGAACAATACGAAGACCCAAAGATAGAGCTTGAAACTTTGCAACTGTGCACAATTCGAGTAAAGCATAGGCAACGTATTCTTAAAATCTCATCTATCTACTGCCCACCGCGTCTCGCGCTTGAAAAAAGTGATTTTACTAACTTGTTTAAATCGTTGAAACCTAATTTTATTATTGGCGGCGATTTTAATGCGAAACATACATTTCGGGGTTCTAGATGCATCTCGCAAAAAGGTAGAATGCTCTATGGGGCAGGTATGGAGTACAGTTGTGATTTCCACTTACCGACTTACTGGCCAACCGATACTTCGAAAATACCTGAACTGATCGATTTTTTCGTTGTGAAAGATGTATCTACCAACCACATAAAAATTGAAGAGAGCTTTGATCTGTCCTCTGATCATTCCCCAGTTATTTTGATATTGAGCGAAACACTAATCTATAACCCAGAGCCAGCGAGATTGACTGGTAGAACCACTAATTGGGACGGTTTTAGGAACGAAATCGAAGCGAATGTTGAACTGAGCGTTCCACTTACGACACCATACGAACTTGAGGTTGAAATTGACCGCTTCGTTGAGATTGTACAACTCGCCTCCTGGAATAATACGCCCAAACCAAAGAAAAAGCCGGACAAATATGGCTTACGATATCCTCCGGAAATAAGAGAATTGGTCAACCAAAAAAGGAAAGCGCGTAAAAAATGGCAACAGATTCATTCTCCGCAACATAAAGCACATTTCAACATTTGGTGCAATTTGTTGAAGACAACTATTAAGGCTCTTACCTCGAAAGCTTAACTGCGAAAAAAGATTCCAATTATTCACTTTGGAAAGCTGTAAAAGGCACCAAAAGGCCTAAAATCCCCGCGCTGCCAATTAAAATAAATCAAAATGAATGGGCAAGGGAAGATAAAGATAAAGCCGATGCTTTTGCAGCCCATCTGGAAGAAACGTCTAAACCGTACGATGGTCAAGTGGTTAACGATAACAACGATGGGTCTGAACTAATATCTGACGATTCAACACTCGCAAGTGCAACGCCTAGAGAACTAAAACACGAGATCGAGGATCTTAAACCTAAGAAAGCGCCGGGCTATGATTTGATCACAGGAGAAGTTCTCAAAGCTCTTCCTAGAAAAGCACTAATTAAGCTTCTCCATGTTTTAAATGCTGCGCTCAGATTAAAACACGTGCCGAGCCAATGGAAAGTTGCGGAAGTCATAATGGTTCTAAAACCAGGAAAACCGCCAAATGTGGTAAAATCGTACAGACCAATTTCGCTTCTTCCAATCATATCCAAAATTTTCGAGAGGATATTACTAAGGCGTCTACAACCGGTTATAGAAGATAATAATCTTATCCCTGACCATCAGTTTGGGTTCAGATGTAAGCATTCGACGATTGACCAGGTTCATAGAATTACTGACGTAATCGAGAAAGCACTTGAGAAGACAATTAAGTAGCGCATAAAAGTCTAAAGCACTTCTGGGCAGCTATAAAAAGGTTATGGCTCTTTAAACTCAAAATTTTGAAAATTAGTTGTTACATTTTTTTACTTAAAATGCCTTTTTCTCAAAATTTTGACTTAATCAATTTTCATTTTTTTTATGAAATTTCGAGTGAAAGTGAAATGTGGAACCCAGCAGATAGTGATTTAAATAACTTTGTTTTAAGGGTTGTCCCATGGGCCCTTTTCCAATCCCACCCACACTTCGGGCGGTTGTTTGTTTGGACAATGCACAATTTTTCAACTTTAGCTCCCATGGGTGTCGAGAAATAACATTTAAAATGCATATATTTTTTATACGGGAGGTACCACGCCCCTTTGTCCAATTTTTAATCAAACTTTCACAGAAACACCTTTCGGCCAATAACCAATATTTTCTTAAAATTTGAGTTCAATCAGTTCGGTAGTTTTCTAGATATACGATTTTTTGTTGTTTTTTTTTCGTATGGGAGGTGACACGCCCTTTTGTGGATAAATCCACCGAGAATTTGTTGGTTATATATAAACTTCAGTCAATTATTTTACAAATTTCATGAACTTAAGAACTAATTTTAAAATAAGAAAAAATTAATCAACATTAAAATTTGTGTCAATTATATTTTCAACTTTTCCTAAAAAAAAACGCCCCTAAAAACGAAACGCATGGGAAAATTCCCGGTTTCCCGTAGGGCCACCACGCGCCTGACACTGACGACAATAGGATGTCGACTTTTGTATAAACAGCTGTATTTAAGCGGTTAAATATTGTGCTGACAATTTTCGGGTCACCAAAAAAAAAACGAGAAAGAATCGAGAAAGTATTCACGTAAAACGCTTTATAAACTGTTTATTTTAATTGAAATTTTGTTTAAGGAAGTCGAGTTTGTTTTTATCCAATGAAATGACAAAACAGAAAAAAAAAACGTTTACAAAGGTGGTACAAAGACTTGGTATGAGCACAAGCTAAATGGTTTCAATTTGACATTCTTATGAGCACGAGTGATGTATTGACACATGTGGGTTCTACATTTTTGAGGAAAATTTTTTCTTCAACAGAAAAAAAGTATCTTGTCTATTATGTTGCAAAACAGGCGTTAAATTAGTTAATATCTGGCTATCAATTTTCTCTTTTTAGGGAAGATATCTATCAGCTTTTTCCTGACTGACTAATTAGTTGTGTCTGGATAAGACCAAAAATCGATTTTCAACCACTGGCTTCAAATTCGAACCCTCTCAACATTCGGGTTCAGAAAAGACCACACAAAATCGTTCACTAATACCTATTTGATGGTCAAAATCTTGTTATGCACAATTATACTAAAACTGGTGAATCCGTACACTAAACTGAGTTTAATTGCTCGCGCCGATCATTTTAGCTGTCGCTTTGGTAACTGGTTTCTTGGAAATTAATTCATCTTTTGCATTTCAATGTTAAATGCATATCATAACTCGCTTAGCAACAATATCGACTTGTGTCATTTATACATATGTATATACATTGTACTCAAACACACACACGCAAGGAATTATCGGTTCAATTACGTAAGCCGCACCAGAGAGACTGTGATGATCCTTCATCATCCGGATGGGGATACCTTGAAATCATTGCGAAAAAAAAATTGCTCGGGGCGGCTAATTGAGATAAATGCATTTATGGAGAGGATACTTTCGAAATGCAGATTTGAGGCGTTGTCATGCCGACCCAGTCACCTTTTGTATTTTTTTGTTGTTGATTTACTGAACAATATGAGTAGAAGAGAAGGTTTGAAAGTTGTTTCCATGTTTAGCTTCAATTTTAAGTTGTTCGGTTGTTTTAATGGCTTCGGTTAGGTTAGGTAAAAGGGCTGATGAGAAAAGACAATCTTCCAACCGTGCGTCGGTCGTACTCTTGTACTTATGTCGTTATGAAGTTACGATTACAACACATAGTCAAAATGAGTGCCAATTTTTGACATGCGGACATCAATTTGATATGATTCTATCCTAAAATTGTGCCTTCGCTATAGGGGCAGGGACCTTGACGTGTGCGCGTTTTTATAAAGCGACGATTCGAAGGCTTAATGTTGCAATGACTCAATGGACTATGCTGTCGGAGGCGGTAGTCGTCTGAAGGGTCACCCATGGCAGACAGGCCGTTGAAGAGGAACTAACTAAGAACTGCCCATGGGGAGTAAACCGCATTATCAAATCTCTAATCCAAAGTGGAACAGCATATGCTGAAGGA
Source organism: Cheilosia scutellata (assembly GCA_955612985.1). NCBI lineage: Eukaryota > Metazoa > Arthropoda > Insecta > Diptera > Syrphidae > Cheilosia > Cheilosia scutellata. The sequence continues at coordinate 89,756,198 of OY015313.1, read as the reverse complement.
TGCGTGATTAAGAGAGTGCTTAGTCGCTAATATGCGGACTCCGAATACCAGGTGACCTTCGGTTTTAAACCAGCCCTCCTGGTGCCGTACCGGGCTCCAGCATGGGTGATGTTTATTTCCCGGATACTCGTGGAATCAATATTTCTAACATAATAAATACAAATTTACGGACTGATGGCTCTGCAATCGCATCAACCTCTGCTACGGCTATTGGGCAACCAGGAGAACAACAAAATTGTGCAGCCTCTGGGCTCCCTATGGTCGACAACTTCTGTGCTGTAGAGCATGACTCCACCTCAACTTTCTCGGTTTGCTGTCGGGCAACCGAACCCCCCGCAAAGTAAGGAAGGAAGTGACAATTGGACCCCATCCATACAAGACTGCGTCAGAAAAGGAGATGTGGAATCGTCCACCTCTGACTCCGACACATCCACTCTAGTTGACACCTGTTGTAGTCTAGTTTTCGAGAAATCGGGATGCTCTGCAGTTGGCAAGAGTCTGGCTGGGCTGCAGATTCAACAGGGTGGGTTTGTGAAGCTCAGTGGTGCTGCAAACAGACGCTTTAAAAGTGCATTGCGGAATAGTTTGGACAGAGAGAGTATGCTCTAATCCTAGCCAAAGCCGCTAAGAAAGACAGGCCGAACACCAAACGGGTCAGATGGGAAGATTATACATCATACTCCACCTGCATCGTACACCAGCAGAGCTTAGGAACTCCGCTACTAAGGATATATTGACCTTAGTTAGGGAGGTCACCTGTCTCTTAGAATAACTATATCCCTCTTCGATACAATAGGTAGGCAGAGTCAGCCAAATGGGCAGGGAACTATTTAAAAAAATGTCAAACATTTACACGATTTTTTGACAAAGTGTAATAGTAGCTTTAGAATATTTTGTATGTCCTTGTCACAGCATATGGAGAATATTTCTAGTAAGTATCAAAATCGAACACTTTTGAAGTCCGGGTGAAATTTTCGAATTTTCATCATGCCCTGGTAAAGTTTTCGATTTTTTTTCTAGTTAAAATGCGAAATATTTCAAGTTCCGGTCTAACATTTTGATTTTTTTTTGTCCTGGTCAAAGTGGAAAATCATTCTTTACTGAGTGGGAAGCGAGGAGTAACAACGATTCTCGATAGTTGGGTACGACCCTGACAAATTAGGTGAATTTTATTCATCTTCGGGTCAAATTTAAAAATATATCAAGTTAGGGTCAGATTTTTTACATCTACCGGTCAAAATGCAACACATTTCATGTTCGGGCCGAATTTATAAATTGTTCATGCTCTGGTCAAACTTTAGCACAAAGTTTTCACATATATGTACATTGTACATGTCAGCGTCAGCGTTCATAAGGTAACATAACGTAAAGGCACGCCACTAGTATTCTGGATGTCCGGACCTTCCGAGAGGCCGCCAATATCGACTCGGATCACTATCACTACGTACCTTATTCTTGCAGCCAAATGACAACAAACGCAGAAAAATCGGCGGTATTTAGAGCAGTGCTGCGAGAAAGGACTAGAGCTGTTCGCGAGCACTACAGGAAAAAGAGAAAAATAACTCTTGCCAACCGTTTTTTTGGTCTAGGAAGGGGATTGAGTAATGCAACTACTCAGAGCCTTGTCTCGAACGACTAGAGATTCTGTATAAGGCCAGGATAATCCCAGTTCTGTTGTATGGCGCAGAAGCTTTTGTCTTAATATTCGAAAAATTCGATCCTTCGCCCAGCTTTCAATTGATGAACCTGTTGGTGAGCAACTGATTCACCCAATCGCCAATTGACTTATCAATTCCAAGGCTTGTCTGTGCACCAATAATTGCCTTTGGTTCGACGTTGTTAAACGTTTCCTCGATTTCCAGGAAACCTACCAATGTGTATTCTTTACAGTCTAGAAATTTCTCAATAGTTGATACAAGTTTGAACCGATTTCCCTTTACAATACGCAGAGAGGCTGACAGAAGATTAGTATTAACACTGCAGCGTATATATGGGAGTCTATCAATTTCTCTAGAGTTTTCAGTAGAAATGATGAAAAAGTTATAGGTTTGTTGAGATCTTTGGGATTAGAATGCGAGCTTTTACCAGCCTTGGGTATGAAAATCACATTTACTTCAGTCCATGACTTGGGAATCTGAGACAAATCCAGGTAACTTTTGATTACCTACCCATGGAAGGATTATTTCCACATTCTGTTGAAGTTCGGCCGGTATTATGCCATCAGGAGACTTGAATGGCTTAAAGTCGCTTATAGACCAGAAAATTTTGTTCTTAGTAACAAGACGTGAGGAGCTGCTTAATATTGGCCTAGCCAAAGTCCTATGGTATAGGACTCGTAATGAGATTGCCAGCTACTTGGGAAGTGAGTATCCAGTAGAAGATCTAGAGATTCTGAACTAGAAGTAGTCCACGAGCCGTCAGCTCTGTTAAGATAACTCGGTATCCTAGGAGTCACTGTGGGTATCTTTCCTAGAGGCCTCAGAGATCTCTTCTATCCTTCCACAGAAGAGTCTCCATGAATTTCGATTTCCTAAATTGGTTTTGTAAGATTTAAGCGCATCTTTGTATACGAGCGAACGCTTGGTCAGATTGAAGCCTGTATGTTTTGCATGGGTATGGTCTAGGCTTACCCTTAGGATTAGGATTAGGATGCAAGGTTTGCAAAACAATGATGGGTACGCAAACTTAATTTTGCCAGTTCTGCTTTCTGGAGGGTTTTTATTTTTTTATTTTTTTATTTTTTTGATTTTAAATACTTCTCTCGGGAAAGGCGAACCTATAACTCTTCAACAGCGCCCCGAGATGTTTGCAGATGAATGTTAGTTCTGCACTTAAATTGCAGCAAATTGTAGTTTTCTGGAAATATATCCCCAGGAATCGAGTTCCAAAGTTTGCTTGTCCTGTAACAAAAGGAGTTTTGGAAAATTGATGCCCTCGCGGTTGTCAGGTGTACTGTATGGTCATGAGCATTAGCAGCCTGTCTTGTGGGGCGCCCAAAAATTGCATTTCGAGGGATAATGTCTTTGAGTTCCTCGGAACATCTATACCATGGAAGTACCTATAGAACAAGCATAGGTCAGCGACTTGTCTTCTGTGCACCAACGGTTGAAGATTCAATGTGAGTGTGGGGTCTCCAATAAGTCAAACTGCTCGTCTCTGTATGCTGTCAAGTAGGTTAAGTGAATATTTTGGGGCCGAGCTCCATATATGGGAACAATATTCCAGGCCTGGTCTAACCTGAGCTTTGTAGAGAAGGAGAAGTTGCTTGGGGCTAAAGTACCTCTTTGCTGTAAATAGGTAACTCAACTTAGCGGACGCCGATCTTGCGATATTGGGGTACGAGACCGATAAATGAGAAAGCGTACCAGATTTCGAAGCCTATAACCAATGTACCGTAGTGTCTCAGGATCTCAGGATTGATCCACGCAAAAAACAAAATACAAAAAATTACGTCTTAAGGTTTTTTTCCACTGCGCCACCTCTCGCGAACGTCTGACAAACACATCCGAGTGTATAAATGTAATGGAAAAGCTTCTCACTTCAGCCGATCGGACTCGTCATAAAATTCTATGTGCCTTCCATGGCTACATGAAATTTGGCCCCAATGAAAAATTGCCCCAAAATTGAAAAATAATACCCCAATTTCAAATATGAAATAAGGCCCCACTGCGATGAAATAAGGCTAAAAAAAAAAAAAATTAAATAAGGCCCCAAATCTGACAGTAAACCCAAGCAGGGGGTTGCAGGGGGCAGCATGCCCCCCCCCATACGTTTTCGTTTTTCGTTTGGGGTCTTATTTCATTTCTTCTTTTGGGATCTTATTTCATAATGAAATTTTACCCCAAACTGAAAAATGAAAAAAGGCCACAAAATATGAATTCTCAACCCCAAATCGCAGAATTTTACGCAATTTTCTGTTGTTGTTGCTTTTCATGTAAATTTTTGTGGTGATTTTTCATTTTCAGTTTGGCGCCATTTTTCATTGGGGCCAAATTTCATGTAGCCGCCTTTCATTCGCCCCAAAATTTAAAAACTCACACAAACGAGTGGTTGTGAGAAGCTAGGATTAGGGAGCCTAACGGACCTATTTAATTCTTTTTATAACCGACGACCTTCTGCAGTTTATTGTGGGTCTTAACCTTCATACTCGATCTTGCAGTTGGGTATTGCCCTTCTGCTGTCTAAGAGCATAAATTGTAAATTGATAGTTGCCAGGACTTTGCAAATCGGTGGCTAGGACGTAGATACATAAACGAGGTACCAGTTTTCTGGAGGGAACTATATAGTCAGACAGATAGTCGAATGCAATCCATTTCATTAATTAAGGTTTGAAGTTTAGTCAATCATCAACTGTGGTAGAAATTGAAGAGAACTGACTAAAATTTAAGTCTGTGCAAAATACTTCTGAGCCACATAATGTATTCAACCTGGTCTAATGACTTATTACAGTTCGACGTGACTTCTCTTAACACTTTGTAGTCTCAGTCAAAAAATAAAACTTGTCGCTAATAATTCACTCTGTCAGTTGTGGTTATAGTCAATATCACCAGACCACTGCCATTTAGATATATCCACTTTTCTCTACACTGACAGTAAATCCCAAAAATCCATTTCTCACCGAAAAGGTCATCGAGCAGCAACCAGACGACTCCAAATACCAACGCCATAAGATTGACGGGCATCGCTTTAGTTGAATTTTATTCATTTCTGGTGACAAAATCACAAAATTCAGCGTTTTATTGGACAAGTTCGTATAGCATTTCTCCTTCCCCCTATAGCACCAGCTCCTGCGACGCACGACTGATTACTCTCCATCGAATCGGTCTCAACTCTCAACCCTCTCCAGCATCGGTTACATTTTTAATGAGAATTAATCCGTATATATCTGTCTGAATGTCCGACCAAAGGGTAAACCATGGAAAAACCAACAAACCAAATTTGGCTTTTTATTGATTTTTGCCAAAAACCTGTTGGCAGTACTCACTCACTCACCTCGGCTCCCTATCAATGGGGAGTCATATTCTGATGCTGGACCGGCTACATTGTGTTTACCGGCTTTTTTTTGACTCTGTGCGCGACTCTGAGATTTAATTTTTTTTTTCGACATTCTGATGTGTCTTCCCTGGATGTTGGATGTTGGATGCTTCAGGCGGGGATTTTCTTAAGAGAGAACTTCAACCGAAAATAGCAGATAAGACCAACAACCAAAAAAAAAGTTGTTAAGAGTTCGGCGACTGGTTTTTCTTGTTTAAACAAATTTGTTGATTGGCATTTAGTTTTCGTTGTTGTTGCTTCCTTTTGCTTTTAATATGTTTTTTGTGTAATTTAAGGTTTTAAGATGCTGACTCCATATGGAGCTCAAGCTCATCCCCAGCGCACGGGCACGAGTGCTGAATGTGATCGAAGAAGAATGCGCATATTGATTGTAGCCGGGTTAATTTGTATAATTTTGATTGGTTTTCGAACTTTGATTGGATCAGCCGGTTGGATGCACAGGTTATTTTCAGAGCCGAAATTACTAACATGTGCGTCAATGTGACGATCAGAGAAAAATAAATAAATATTTATATCTCTAATGAATATTAATAAGGGGAGGAGTAGCATATAGAGGGAGCTGTTGCAAAAAGGTGAGTATTTTAGACCGATTGAGATCATCGTATAGGTAACTACTTATGTCGGAAGTTGCGACTGGTATGCAGAAATGGCATTGACATTTTGCTAGTCAAAATAAAAGCCGGTATAACTAGATGACAAGGTTGAAGGAAGATATGCCTTTTTGTTTGATATTCTATAAAACGATTGGTTTAAGAACTGTCTATTTACAAGGTCCCATTGAGAGTTATGTTTGTCAAAAGTTGTATTTTAAAGAGCGAGAGACGGAATTGGCATAATGTCTGGTAGGTAGCAGGTGACAGAATTTATACTTAAAACGGATTAGAAGTGAGTGTGATTATAAGAGTGAGTCGATACTTTTCTCTAGGAGGATCTTTTTCGAAGATATTTCCAGTGTCCTTTGCAATTTTGGTAAAAAATGATGTTTATTCATACCTTCTTGTGGTCTTTTGGGTAATAATTAATACATCTTGTCTATACTCGATTTTTAAACTGAGATAATAGAGGCTGATGTGCAAAAAATCCGTTGATTATAGTTCCCCTAAGAATTATCACACCAAAAACATAAATGTAAAAGAAGAGCCAAGTTCTGTTATATAGAACAAAAAGTGTGTAATTCGTCAGCCACGAAAAGTAATGAGATCTAAATGTACGCCAAGTTCTTAGTTTAAGAAGGTTAAATGTTAAGCAATTGGTAGGTCACTGGTCAAGTTTTCAAACTCTTATATATTGTACGATATAATAAAGTTATAAACAAAAAACTTGCCAAGTAAACCTACCAATTGCTTAACATTTAACCTTCTTAAACTAAGAACTTGGCGTACGGCAATGGGAACTGACCCAAATAAATAATGACCGATTTTCAAAAGTGGGCGGATACCACGCCTTCTAAATAGAGAATAATACATTTTTAATTTTTTTCTTTCTGTACACTGCAAGTCCTACTGCTCTACCAAATTTCAACATTCTACGGCAATGGGAAGTGGCCCAAATAAATAATAACCAATTTTTAAAAGTGGGCGTATACCACGCCTCCTGAATGGAAAATCTCAAGTTTTGGACTTTTCCCAGTGTATGCACCACAGGATCTAGCATTCTGCCAAATTTCACGATTCTAGGATGGCCGGAAGTGCTTCATAATTTTGATAATCATCATCTAAGTGAGTGAGTGAGTGAGTCAGTTACGGTTTTTGCGATTTTTGAAGTCCTGTATGTTGAGAACCAATAATGCCATGGAGATTAAATTTGGTGAGGTGGACCGTTTTAATGAGCTTGGTAAATCTTTCAAGTTTGAACTTATTGGCTTAACTGGTTCCGAAGTTAGAGGGGGGTCGAAAGCAGCCTGAGTTTGTTCCTGTAAAAAGGGAAGTGCCTTTACTAGAGAACTTGGCTGGGGCACTATTCCATTCGTTTGTGTGAGTTTCTATTTTTGGGACGAATGTAAGGGACCTACAATTTTATGCCGAGTCCGAACGGCTGAATTGACAAGCTTTTTCTCGGATGTTTGTCAGACGTTCGCGATAGGTGGCGCAGAAGAAAAAACCTTAAGATGTAATTTGTGTTTTTCCGGGGATCGAACCTGGGATCCCTCGCACATTAGTCCAGAACACTAACCACTGCGCTCACCGTCCGATTGGGTGTAGTCTATAAGGAAAATTTACAGACTTTGTCCAAGTTTTGTGAAAGATTGACAATTAAAAATAAGTTTTAGGCATCGACCTTGATACCCTCCACTGCATACAAGTCATGCAAAATGTTAGGCACGTGAGTTAGTACGTTTAGAACACATGGTTCTAATATTAAATTTGTATAGGAGGTACCACAACTATACTCGACTGATATAGCCCATTTTCAATACCAACCTGACGACCGTAAAAAGTATTCTCACAAAATTTCATTCGCCTAGGTCGATTCGTTTGGACGCTATCGTTTTCAATAGGACAGGACATGGCTAAATCGATTCAGAGTTTGATCCTGATTCAGAATATTTTATGGGGTCTCCTGTGACTCCTTTTTGGCGTTACAAATGTAATGACAAAGTTAATATATACCTTCCTGTAGAGAGTAAAAAATAACGGAGGGAAACTAATTACTGCTTGATAAACCAGAGGCTTGGGATCTACGGTCAAAAATACACAAAAAAGATCTGTTGGAATGATTTTTTGGCCAATTTCGGCCTAAATTTTTCGACAATCGTCTGGCAATTTATTTTTAGGTATACGTTTATTTATTTTTTTTTATTTATCCTCGCAACATTTTGGACCCATTTCTAAACTTGGCTTAGTTTTTTGTCGAAATTTTGCATGATTTTTCAACAGCTTCTTAGATAGATTTTAAGAGTCGGTTTATTTTTTTTATAGCCTATTTGAGTGAAACTTTGAAGCACTAGAAAACTAGAAATCACCTTATTCTGTAGAAAATCATTCGAACATAATCGGGATGATTTTTGAACCGAATCATACTGGTTGGTATGATTTTTAGGCGGTTGGATTGTGGAACTTTTGAACCAATTTATCAGGCGATTTTTTGCTGACTTTCTTTAAAGCAGTTTTTTGAAGAGATGTCTATGAAGATATTTAAAATATACGCTAAATTAAAACTACTTATCCTGAAAGCGAACACTCCGGTGTAGAAATTGTCTTTCTTAAGGACCTGTGAATGTTTAAACTTTTTATTCTTACACTCAACGGGCTAAGGGAATTTTGTTTGATTTTTGTACCTACCAATATATAAATCAATCTTTGGGGTGGTAGGTACTATTTCGGTCTTGGGTGATTTTCAAACGACTTTTGAACAGCAATTTAGACTGATTTTAAGAATTTTTAAATATTGATATGTAAATTTCTTAGTTTTTTTTTTTCCAAATTTGTTTGGTCGTTTTCAAATCAGTCTTTTGGGAAAATATTTGAGTACCTAGTTGAGTGTGGGTGATTTTTGAGACGATTCTGTATTACGTAGGTCGTTTTTTGTCTAATTTCGTCTGTTTTTTTTGGAACAATTTTGATAGCAGTCTTGATTTAGGAGATTTTGATAAACGCCCTCTGGAAATTTTTTTGGCGTTCTTTTTGAGCATATTTGTTTGTAACATATTTTTTGAAGCAACCTTTGGCAAAATTTTCTTTATAGGGCTTATATGAAAAAAGTTTTTGGTCAGATCTTCCGTGGGATTTGCTGTACATTTTTGAGGGGCATTTTAGTCAGATTTTGAACAAATTCACTGCGACCCAAGAAGATCTATTGTATCGAAGAGGGATATAGTTAATCTAAGAGATGGGTGGCCTTCCTAACGAGGCCATCCTTAGTAGCGGAGTTCCTAAGCTCTGCTGGTTTACTTGTCTCCCTGTTAAAGACACGTTTTCTTAACCAATGAAATGCCGGGCGATCACAGAGAATGTGCTCGGAGGATTCTTCATCCTCAAGGCAGAACCCGCATTCTATCTCCGGGTACAGTTTCATTTTGATAAGATAATATCTCAGGCCACAATGGCCTGTGAGAAAGCCTACCAGCTTTCTGATACTTTCCTTATTTAGGTTAATGATTTCCTTGTAGGATTAAGGTTTAATTAATCTTTTGGATTGTCTTAAACCCGGAACATTTTCCCAGTGGTTAAGAAGAAGTCGCTATTCCCAATAATTGTTAATTACACACAAAGTAATTAATTACACTGCAATAAGGTTCTGGTTCATAGAAACGCGGATTCAGATCCAGCCCGAGCCAGTTAGTCCGCCGATTCCTTGATGGCCAGGTGTTTGGATAGGGCTTGAAAGGCGTCGCGTCGTAGGAAAACTTTACTGTTTTAGAATCCATTGTATTGGACGATAAAGCTTGTAAAGCCGCTTGACTATCAGAAAAGATTTGTATTTTGGCGCCTTTGATTCCCTTTTTGGAGTTTAAAACGACGCAGATCTCAATGCTATGGATTTCTACCTGAAAAAAACCGTGGGATTTTCTCTTCCTTGTAAAAGGCACTAGAAATTACCAAAGTACAATAATTCTGAGACATGTAGCAGTGCGTTCTGCATACTATAAGTAATGGTAGTACTGTCACATACACCGACAGACTTCCAGAGGAGGATGTTATTATTCGACTTTCCAACATGGCTTTGTTCCACTGGTTGGTCGAGTCCTCAACACTTTTACATTTCTGATTGCCTTAGCGATCGAGTCATAACCGGTATTGTCGAAGGCACCCTCAACGTAAGTTAATTTTTATATTCTCTGGCTTGATTTGTGAAAGACATTTTAAAACAATGATGCCGGATGACAGAAAAACGAATATGGCTGCGATTGCTTGATACTTTTGGCTGAAGATGGCGGCTTTTCCAATACAATGTAGTTTGAAAGCTGTCACTATGTATTTATTACATCTTGACTAATAATAGAATTTTGATGACGCTGAGCTGGAATCTTCTGACGATTGGCGTCTCATGGATATATTCGGACGGATGTAGTGACACAAAATCTTCAGGTCCTAGGCCACTGACTTTCTCCATGTTCAGAATTTAGCCAAATGCAATCGCATTTCGAATCCTCCAAAAGGGCTCAGGATGATATAGTATATGTATATCAAATAGTTTCCGATCTAATGACATTCCCTTCATATATTTGAAGTTTCCTGTCAGATACCTATATAACACGTTGTAAGCATGTGATATATATCTATAAATAATTTATTTGAAACGCCGAAAACTCGATGATTTCTCAGAAATGGAGAAACATCGTCCGGTCCAGAGAGTTCTCCGATATCGTGATAATAAATTATATGAACATACTAACTTTAAATATATGGGTAGGTACTGTTTGGTCATACTTCAAACCAGATATACCACTTAAAGGCTTAAGCAGAAACAATCACTCCAAGGCAAAAGTTCGCCTGGTAATTGTTCCTCTTGAGTCCCGGTTTACCAATTTTTTTTTGTTCGACTCTGATGCAATAAAACAAAAAAAAATGTGAAAATTAATCCCTTCATCAGAAATGAAAAAAAAAAAAAAAAAAAAAATCAACAATTTCTGCAATTTATTTTATTTTTCCTCTCTTGTGCGCTTGTGCGACCTTTCGGGCTTTCGCTTGCACAAAAAAATTGTTTCAAAATTGATACCTCTCACAAAAGAGGATAACTTTTACCACGATCCTCGGAGAAAGAAAACAATTTGACCCGTCGCGTCGCGTCGTCGCTGTCAGTTTGCAGACAAATTTTTATTTTCTTCCAAAGAAGACAAATCAAAAAGGCACATTTGACAAAGTCACGATGCCACGAACTACCTGTTCCTTTTATATGGTTATGATGATGAAGATCCTCACAGGTAGCACAATAATTGAAAGTAGATGAACGCGTAATTAGACGTTCGGGAGCTTGTTATATGAGCTCATTAAGTGATTCCGCTAAATTATCTAATAATGAGAGATAAATCGGTGGCAGCCAGGCTGTGTTGTCTGGTGCGGAGGAGTTGTGATTAAATTTGCGGCATTTTCCGTGTCCCGATTTTGTACAGAGTTGGCCCAGCACGAGTCAGGCCGAAATTACACAAATTTGTAACCAGCATGAAGACAGAAGGTGAAATATTTTCTGTGTAATTATACCTGTACTAGCGGTTTTCGAAAGGTACCTATAATTGATGTTGGTTTGTTTGCAAACAACTTAGCGCCGACAAGTCTGTGTTCGATTGTTTTCTGAGTAAAGTGAGACAGGTACCAAGCGTCTTCTGAAATGTATGACGAGGAAGAAAACAAAAAGAAGGCCCATAAAAAGAAAACAGTAGGTATATTTTAATCCGAGGATTGAATAATATACCTAGGTAATAGAATAATAGTTTTTTTTTATTAATTTGGAATATACTTCATCGGCAAAACATATGACCATTCATATCATTTTAAGCAGATGGAAAGCTAAATAGTACCTAAACATAAAAACCTTTCAGACATCTGAGCCTACAATTTTGTACGATAATATTGTCAGAAAAGTCATTGTTAGACCTCCATCTGGCAATGAAATTGTTAGACTTTGGAACAAAATCTTACAACCTTATGAAGCGTTTTTCTTTTTTAGTTCAGAGCTGAGCTCTGAAAAGAATGAGTTTAATGTGTCGCGTCAAACTGTGCACTATCAAATTAATAAGTTTAAAAATCATAATGGCATAAGAAACTTAACGAGATCAGGTGCTAAGCGCGAAACAACGCCCACTGAGATCGAGTCCTTCTATGGGAATTTAAAAAAAATATTTTTGTGAAACCTCAATCTGCTGCAGTTCATTGGAATTTGACGGCCAATAATCCAATCAGTCCGACGACGCGACGTTTGAAAGAAGGAGATTTTAAGCTAAAAACGTGCCGTACATAACAAAAGGCAAATAAGCTTAAAAGACTGGCCTTAGCAAAGGAACATCTGCGCAAGCCAAAGGAGTTCTGGAGAACCGTTCTGTGGACAGATGAAAGCTCCTTTAAGTATAACTCATCAAAAAACAATTTTTTTATAAGATTGCCAAAGGTAGTAAGGCTCTTTAAAAAAACGGCTCGTTTGTCAAAAAGTAAGCCATGGTGGAGGCTCTGTCATGTTCTGGGGATATATTGCGAATAATAGACTGGGTGTCGTAGTTCCTATCACCGGCTCGATGAACCAAAGTCTATATTTTAGTACCCTAAATGATAATGCCTTTCCTTTCGGACATAGGCTTATTGGGGAATCATTTGCTACATACATGCTATACAAAACCCGGATGGTAACAAACTTTTTGAAGGATGTTGGCATTACCACTTTGGACTGGCCACCTCAAAGTCAAGCAAGCAAAAGGACAGTTTTGTTAAAGAAAACCAAGGAGACAATTTCTGCGGTCACTCTCCTTTGGAAAGAGATATATCTCCAGAGATTCTTCAAAATTTAGTGGACTCAGGACCGAGACGCCTTCAAAAAGGCCAAAGGAAGTTATATATTTCACTAAATTCTTCTTCATTTCTTTACTTTTGTTAAGTTTAAACTTTGTTTTCTATATTTATGAAACAGAAACTTGACAATTATCCAGCTGTCGGTTTATAAATTGTCAACTGTCACAATTGTCAATTTTTATTAAATTGGGCCGCAGGTGTAGGTACTTACTGCTAAGGCGCGTGCAAAGGAGAATTTATTCCTCTGGTTGGATGGACAGTCGAGCTCTGAATCTAGCACAAAGAAACAAAATGTTGCCCTTTGGTCTGAGTTGTGGATCCTTAGCATTGACAACCTAGTGACCTAGTACTATATTTGCTAATTATTACAAGCTGCTGCAAACTCGATAAGTCAGCATTCGTTATCTGTTGTCATTTTGTCGAGGCTTGCTTATACCTAGGTACCATCGCTACCCACCCGAAGTTGCTTTCCTTTCTGGCCTTAGCATTGAAGTCTGCCAGAACAACTTTGAAGCCCTACATTGGACAGAACTGGGTCCTGAACTTCATCGGTAAGATGATATGCGCGCACGTACTTAGCGAAGTACGATTTGTATTTAAAACCCGTATTGCTCTATAAAGTGTTCGAAATGGCTATTCGCCCTCTCATTTTGACAGATTTTGTACTGAACTGACGTTTACCGATGTTCGAGACACGGGTACGTAATCAACGTAACGTAATCCTATTTTCATTAAAAACTCTTTATATATATAAAAGTTGGATCCCAAACGTACGGCATAATGTTCGAAAATGATTATACTGGAGTTTAGAGTCCTTGCCGCGAGCGTAGCGAGCCACATACCCCAACTTGACGCAATATAAACTTTGACATTTCTTTGACAACGGGCGAATAGCAACAGCCTAAAGTGTTCATCAGAAATCTGACTAGCTTATCGGATTATGCTATTCTGACAGTTGATGATACCGTCTGATGAATGTTTCCCCTGACAAAACATTTTATTTTTAGTGTTGTTAACGCAAGGCATCAACCTTTATGACGCAAATATGTTTGGGGCGCTGTAAGAAGCTGGGTTTAACTTCCTATATGCCAACTAGGTATTTGTTTATTAACGATGCCAGGAGGCATCGTCGGGCTTATGTCAATCGATGCCTATAATACCATAATAATGGGCGGGTTATGTATATGCCTGCGTCAGTAAAAACATCATCAAACATTCGATAACTGGTTATTTTTGTATTGTGTCTGAATTAGGTATTCCTTTTTGTAAAATGTCAATTTTGCCGACTTATAGAACTTTTTGAACAACCTACGTCAATTTACAACAGACTTAAGGTTTTTGTTGACGTCGCTTATATTAAAATCTATATTAGTTAACAAACCTTATACTGCTGTATGCTTTCACTCATCTATTTCCGTTTCGTACTATTTTCGGAAATATGTAATTAACAAGAACTGGTCCTACCTGATACAGTTGCATGCATTAACATAAATTACCCTCTACAATATATCCATCACTTTTGTTGCTCAGACTTTATTTCAGCCAACAATAACTGGTTACGTATCTTAATAGCGACGATAATTCAAATAAGATAAACTCTGCTAAATAACCGATTAAGTTGGTATTACTTAAAACATTCATCAAGCCAACAGATTGATATAAACCGAAATTCGGATTAAGCCGCTCTCCATTAGTTTTGGGGGCATACCCACATATATACCTATATTATACATATTTATAAATATAGACGCCATTAAGGTGTAAGTACATTTGTACATTGTTTCGGGCGACATTATAATTTTAATGAATGCCTTTCTAAAAGCTCAAACATTAAACATAAAGTCTGCATTTTTTATGTTTCCTTATGTAGATTTATTCTATTGGATGTGGTAATAAAGATTATAAATTAAAAATAAAAGATTCAGGAAATAGCTACATACCTACCCAAAATGATGGTTGATAGTTGATTAGAAAACCGTTCATTTGTAGAGTAATTTTAGATAATTTACACGGAATAAAAATAATTTTACAAAACAACGCGGCAAGAACCGTGACTATTAAATTTTTTTGTTTATATTTTGCTTATAATTTTAAAATACGTAGGTACCTACAGTTTGCTACTTCAATTTGACAACTACTTACCTCGGTTCCCACAAGATGGCTATAAATTATGCAAATGGCGGCAACTGTCAGTTGTGTTTCGATATTTGTGAGGTAAATTAATATGTAGATTTTAGCATCCACTTCGACATAGTGCAAGCTTCTTTTTCTTTTACATAAATCCTTATTCTCTGTATTTGGTTCAACATAACCTCCTAAAGAAATCCTCTCTAGTGTTTTGAAACATTTTCAACTGGCGAATGAGTATTTCCTTACCATTTTGCTTGCATTTCTTCGTCGAACCATGGTTTGTCGTAAATAATGATCTAAAAAGTAATAAACGCCGTTTTGGAATTTTATCTATTAATTGACATTTGCCAGAAATTAATGTGTGTACCTAACCCAGAAGCTATTAGAAAATGAAAATCCATTCCAAAATATATTCTCATTCATCCATACAATCGCCAAAACTTCCTCTAGCTAAATGCTAGCATTTAGTTCTTTTGACTGAGTTTTGGCGACTCGCAGTCGATTCTTCCCTTCATTCGTCATTAAATTTGACAAGAAACAGATTTCGCTTCGGATTCTCAGGTGAACTCATCCGCAAGTGAATTATTCCTCAGTTGGTACTGGGTAACACTTCTGTGTCATTAATAAAATCGTTTATTTCACTCGTTTATGGACCAAAGAAAATCGTTTTTCGGAGGCATTATTCAGATTGTCAAACTTTATGGTGATTTTTGAGTGAAAACAATGTAATGACTCGCAGCTATAGGTATAATGATTTATTTATTTGCAAAATAATATTTAGGCCATATTATTTTATTTCAACATAATTCGATTGTCTTAAAACGAACAAAGTCAACAAATAAATATTATTATTAATTTACCTATACATTTTTTTGTAAAAGTAAAATAGTGACGAACAAACCTGTTTGTCAAAAATGATTTCAAACTGAATTCTTCAAAATTGATTTTCCACAACTTCACACGATATAGCTAGGTATAAAAGCTGACATTAGGAAAAAGGTATGTAGAGTAAATATTATTAACATAATTATGCATTGTGACTTAAAATTTCCATTGACACGACGACATTATAGTTAATGGCTGCGTTCCATTAATCGCTAGATGAATACCCACGAATCAAACTACATCACGAATCAACTATGCATCATCTATTACATTATAGTTAAAGCTCTAGCGCATTGGTTAGATATAGTTTGACATAATAACGGTCAATGAATCGATTAGCAGTAACAGCATGATGATCAGCAGAAATACGTGTTCCATGTCAGTTCATTTGCATAAATCGAGTTTGTTTGTTCGTCATACTATTGCACTCAAACTTTACATCAGTATCGATAGATGATGACAGGTTATTTTCATATGGTACATAATTTCGACATTCTGTATTGTATTAAGTACAGGTCCTTGTACAAACACTTTTTTTAAATCGACCTTAAAATTGTTTTACTATCATCGTCGATTTGCATTATGACGTATATCTATTTCTGAACCTATTTATCTTTTTCTTATTTACCTTATTCCTTGGTTTAACGTCAAGTTCCTAGAGTTGAAGTCTACGAAAACATGCATGTTGAATGCTAAACGTGTCCTTTGATAGACGATCTCATGTTTGCCACCCATAGAAAACTATAATAATAGGAAAACGAAAAAAAAAAATTATAATTTATATTCGTTCCCTAAAGAAACCAATTATCATTCAATTATTTTGTTTTTACACTCCATATTTATTTAAAATTAGCTATTCGATGTTATTATCGCATTTAAAATTCAACTGAAAATATTTTCATTTCAGTGCCACCTGTTAGCGAATATTCCAAGCACCTTTTGTGGAATGTAGAAACAAACACGAAATGAAACACCACAAAAGTGACACCTAAGCGGAACAAGCGAGAGAACCGGTACTGTCAAATATACAAAAAGGAAGAATTTTTTCTCTAAACAAGCTGCCGTATATTTGTCGAGTTGTCACCTCTGAATTTCTAGAAATATTCACTAAAAATGTCCACAAAAGCCAAAAAGGAAGAAAAACCAAAAGAAAAGCAACTAACTGAAGAGGTACGTAAACAAAATGTCTTTGAATTGTGAAAGTTACATGCGGTTGGTCCATTTGGGACACGTCAGCCGCTGGAGACTGATTCTTGAATTCGTTTTTAGGTGGTAAAAATCAACAAATGGGATGGTTCCGCTGTTAAACACGCTCTTGATGATTCTGTGAAGAATGCTCTCTTGGATCGTCCCAATTTCAAGGAACAATTTGGTCTCATTAACACTCGTCTGCTGATCTGTGGTCTTGCAGTTGGAGTTGCTTTGCTCGCTCACGGTTGGGACTATGCACATCCATTCCCTGAATCACGTCCAGTATTGATGTTCAGTGTCTTGTCGTATTTTTTCCTCATGGGAGTGTTGACACTACACACTACGTACAGAGAAAAGGGTACCTTTGCGGTGGCGATACAAAAGGATGGCAATGGAGGTCTTAAAACTTGGGAAGCCAGCTCGGATATGAAGAAGTACGATGATAAGTATACACTTGTGTTGTCGGTAAAAGATTCCAAGTCACTGCGAGAGGCTTCCACTACTAAAACGTGCGCTAATTTCATCGATACTAATGGAATTATTATGAACAATCTGGTGGCCAACGAACTGAATCGGTTGTACAATTCACTGAGTGTGGAAAAGAAGGAGAAGTAGCTCTACCGAGCGCAACAAATTGTGTAGGCATTTAACTCTTATTCGATATAGCACCAAATAAAGACGTATGTCGGAGAGTTTTCTTTTTGGAAATAAGTATTTCATTGTTTTTGTTTGCAAATGTTGCATGGAAGCTCTTCTAAAGGGAGATAAACCTCTGTTAAATCTCTCGCCTCTATGAAGATTCATGCAACTGTTTCTATCTTTTGGCTATGTTAAATATGGGAATGACAGGACTAATAGCAGATACCACCTTGGCTTTGTAACCCAAGACGCAACTAGACAGGAACGGCTAAGCAAGAAGTCCCTTTTAACTCATCATACTCGAATGATTCTTACTGCTACAATTAATAAGGCATAAAACGCACGTTTAAGTTGCGTACACGCAGCTATTGTAATAGAATTTACCTCATGCGCATATTTAACCATAATGTGGGTAGGTACGAAGCTTTAATCGTGGGCGAAGCAGCATTGCAAGGCACATCCCAATAAGGTCTTTTATCCTTTAAGTGTGAGTCCATCTCAGTTTTTTTTATAAATGTTTTAACAGATTGCACTTGTAGCTCTTTTTCAGTTTCTTTTTTCTGAAACAGTATATGTACTTCCTTGCCTGACTCATTCAGTAAGTTTGAATTTCTCCGCCATATCCTTACAAATGGTTCTTCGTAAATGCCATTGCTGGCCCGTAAAAGTCTACTCCTTTCTTAGTCGGGTTTTCCCTCCACTTACCTATTCAGTTAAAATACTTCTTCACGCACCAGTAAAGGAAGTGAAGATTTCTTAATGTTAAAAAAAACATTTGTACCGTGAAAATGTGGACTTGGATGCTGGATCAGCTTTCCACTCATTTCCTACTTTTATTTCTGTGCTCGATTTAAATTCTCAAAAATTATTCAGTGCCAAACACGTGGACCTCAACAAAATATTCTCAACATCTCCGCCATATTCACCTTGAAATCGAGCCTTTATTTGTTTTCAAGAATCATAGCTTAAAAAAGCATTAACCAAATTGATTCATTTAGCAAAATGTTGTTTACCTGCACACATCTCTCACAATCTCACCTCGTCCTTACCTCAAGCCTCGCATTCGCATCGCATCACCACTCACCTTCTTTAGTGCATCTTCGTTGTAATGTTTTCTATTTCTAATCGAGTGCACTCATGCACATTACAATTAAAAACTAAACAATATGAACAAAAGGTCAATGGCATTTCTGGCCACCTATTTATGGAAAATGGGTTAATCTTCATAATATGCAAGTATGTATGGTCTACGTAAACCAAATGAAAAACGATCTGCCACCCATTGGTCGATCCGTTAATAGTTACATCATTACGCGGTGTTTGTGCACACATAACTCTTGTCGGTAATGAGGTGTCGATTTTCTTGAGAAGCACTATTGCAGATGGCTCCAACTAAAAGAAAAAGTTGATGGAATTATAATAGACACTGAGATGAAGCCCACCCGCCCACTAGATGATCTTGGAATTTCAAAATTATAGAAACAAATAAACACAAGTCAAATAATACTGATGAAAGTGATTTGATTTTGATTCCACTTCACATGAGTTTTCAGTTTTTTTTTCTTCTTTTTTTTTATTGGAATTAAAACAGATTTTCTGGCGCGTTAATGGCTCTTTGGGGTGACGAAGAGATTTATGGGATCTAATTACGTGAATGGGAGCACAAATCTCAAGACACATGCGATTAATTGGTCTTAATTTGTGTGTGTAATATCATAAGCTGTTGTGGTTTATTGGAAACACGTTTTGACTATCAAACAAATCGAATGATGGCGCGTTTTGAAGATATTCATTGTATGAACAATTTGTAACACAAAAAAGCCAGAAGACGTCTTGCCACATTGCGCTGTTGTGATCGACGAACTGCAGTCCTCCAATATTCTAGAATCTAAACGTCTTTGAAGGTTTTGCTGATGAAATCGCACTCATCAGGGTGCGCCACTCAGCCACGCCATGACATGTATGTACATACCATGAAAACGAGTCCCGCTGTAGATTTGGTACCACATTATAGTATATCTACAAGGGGCCAACCATCCTGCCATCCTTTCCTACCCACCAGAAATCGATGAAATTATTCCTTTCAGGGTTGCAAAGAGCTGCCAATATATCATTGCGGTACATGTGAAGTGAAGGTTATTACCAAAGGCTGGTAATGCTGAAAGCTTTAGAAAGACTGATCGACATTAAGTACAGTGTACATATTCGTAGCAAGCTGCGCCCATAAGGCCCTAGTTATAGCCATCAGTAAAATGCATAAGATAGAGAAGATAGATTGAGACAGCCCTTCCTTTACAATGGATTGTAGGAAGAATACAACTCTCGCTACATTCTTAGACATTGAACAAGCTTTCAATATGGTCAATATACCTACTAATGCCGTATATGTAAAACAAGTAAACTGAAGGTTGACAGTACCTTCCCTTATCAACTGGATTGTTAGCATACTTGAAGCTAAAATTAGGCGAAAATCAGTGAATTAGTAAATTGGAGACTAAATTGAAACGGGCCTTTTTTGTGGATCCCCACAGAAATACTTTGGCCTATCACGGACTACATCACGCCATTCTTAGAATTCTCAAGTCTTTTTTTGGGGGCTTTTCGCAACAGAGAAGAGTAAAGAAGTGGACTTATTCCATTTATTTTTTTAAATAGTAGGTACTTCTCTCTAACCTGTTAAGTTTTTTAAGTGAATGTTTTGAAGACCATACCATAGCTCCATAGTATGGGAGCAATATTCGAGGTCTAGTCTAACCTGTGCTGAGTAAATGGAGACTTTGCGGGCTAAAGTACATTTTAGCTCTACGTAAATGTGTAGGTAACTTAACGCTGATCGAATGATATTGAATTAGTGGTCTTGCCATGTCATTCCAGTAACAGTGACTCCAACAATCAAAAATGGACCCCGGGGAAGGATCACGCATGTTTTTCGAATCGCTGGTCATATCAAAATTCGATACGGAGTCAAAGAGCAGCATGTAGGTAAGTCTGCAATAGGGACAATACCTCCGGCCATGAGGGACTTAAGGGAAATGAAAAATCTCATTAACTAGCCAAATGCGGCTCGGAAACCCCCTGAAGCGGAATTTTTTGTGTCATCTCCAAATCAGCTATAAATTAAGCTATAAAGAGCTGGGAACACAACAAGTTTATTTCACATTGGCAGAACATCTCAGGTATTAGACAGGTTAAAAAGCTATAAGTAGGTATAGCCTTTCAAAAATGATGCCCAAAAGACACTTCATCTACGCAGGCACGTTATCATGTAGTAGCCTACCTAACGCTAACAGGTCACCTCACCAAGGTTTGCGATATGACCAAAGAAAATGCATTTTGTCGACTCACCGAAGTACCGACTATGTCTCGAAGAAGACGAAACAGCTGGACACATCATTTTTGAATGCCTAGCCTGCCATTTGTGCGGTATCAGACGGAAATCATTTTTCAGGGTACAGTAATAAGTACCGAAGAATTAAGGAAATCCTGTGCTGATGAATGCATCATCAGTCACATTATAGGAATGTAGAGACGCTACTACTTACTTTCATCTTGTACTTTAGATGGCCAAGAAGCTCCTCCAGTCAGCTCGGTCTCTACCTAGCTACCTCCATGCGTTATTGTCCGCATGCTCATCATCCCAACCCAACCACATCAATCGCTGTATTTTAACTTTTTTGTCCCGGTCAACATTGCTACATAGCCCTTAAAGTTCGCGGTTGTATTTCCTCCTCCACACCCCGTCGATAAAAACTGGATCGAAAATCACTTGAATAATCTTTCTCTCAAAGCCAAGAGGTTTTTATCAGCTTTCGATAAGGTTCATGCTTCTGCACCATACAGCAGAACCGGGAGAACTATGGTCTTGTACAGTATTTTCTTGGTTCTGTGAGAGACGGCATTACTTCTTGAATGCCTTCTTAGCCAGAAGAAACAGCGATTGCCAAGAGTGATTCTTCGCTTGATTTCTACGCCGCCACAGGTTTTACGAGGTAATTGTACAGCCTAGATAGACAAGGTCGTTAGCTACTTCGAAATTATATCTGTCCAATGTGACGATTTGCCGTTGTTGAGAGTCCTTTTGGACGTATATGATGGCAGCAGCAGCATATACTTCGTTTTGTCCTCATTAACAGCCAGACTCATCTTCTCCGCCTCCGTTTCAATGCTTGCAAACGCGCCAATGACAGCTCGCTGAGCAGTGCTGTCGAACGTACTGCAAAAGCAGTATTTGTACACACACTATAGCCAATACACAACATTCAGGAGGCTTATTCCTCTGTGATTGGCGTAGTTCAGAGTATCTCCCGTCTTCTGGATCACGTTACTAACCTAAATAAAATTCTGACACTTCAAGTACAATAGATCTTGTAAAGATATGGGTTTCCACATGTCGGTTGATTGACAAAATTTGACAGCTCTCGCGTTTATGTCAATGAACGACACCACCGTTCATTTCCACTTATGTCAATTATTGGCAAAAAATCGTTTGTCAGTTGATTGACAAACTTATGAACTTGATGCCAATTAATATTCACTGTCAATTGTAGACAAAGTGACATTTTGTTTGACAATTCAGCTATTTCCACTTGTCAATCAAATTCTTTGTCAGTTATTGGCAAACGCTGTTGGTCAATTCATTGACAAGCAATTTTTCGCTATTTCCACTAGCCAATTTTTTAATTGGCATAAAAATATGTCAATTGTCAATTTCAAATCGACAAGAAGTGTAAACCCAGCATAAGACGACGTGAATTTTAACAACTGACACTTCAGTAAGGGTTGACTGCAAATTTCTTTGTAGGATTTGAGGGAACCTTAAAAGTCGGAGTGTATTTTTGATCACTCTCCCTCTTGGGGCAAAATAACGTGTCCAAAGTCAGCGATAGGTACACTTCTGGACCTATTATCATCACTTGAAAAACAACCCGTATTTATTCCTCCACACAGATGTTATGTGACAATATAGTCAAAGAAAAAACAAAACAATTTGTTCAAGTCTCAGTATCTATAAGTCATCCACAATATGGTTTTGTTTATTCTTTATTTCTCATCTTAAAAACTACGATAATATCTTGATATTTCTAATAAATTGTGAATAACAAAATGCAATGCTATTCACTAGTTCTAATCGTATTAATTTAAAATTTATATAATTAGCATTCTTTTAAATTTAATCATAAATAAATTTCTTTATATTTTTGTTGTTGCGAAAACACTTTGGAGTACAAAACTACTCGCTAAAAAGTGTATACAATGTAGAAATATGTTTCACATAATTTATTAACTTTTAAAATATTAACCAACTTAGAAAATAAGAAAAAACAAAAATTGATCAAACAAATTGATGCAACGTAATAAATTACCTTAAAAACGAAAGGAGAGCAATAATTATTTTCCTAGTTAATTACACTCGTGCATGGACAATAAATAAATAAATGAAACTTAACGAAAAACTTATAGGCATAACATATATATATATAGTGCTCTTCTTAAAATTTAAATAAAATGTATTTATTCACAAAGAGACAGACTGCTGACGACGACAACGACGGCGAGACCCTCCTCCACAAAACTAATTTATTAAAATAGGCAAAAAATCCCCAACAAACCGGGTGCAATTGATCACAAAATTTTAAATTTAATTTTTTGATTTTTGTTGTTATTTGCTTTAATTTAAAATTTATTTTTTTGTTTTTAAAAGTCATTAAACAGCTGCATGTCGCTTTGGTCTAAAGCCCTGGCTGGTTTCCAATCCGTTTCGGGATATTCGTCAAAATTACTTGTATCGCCGTCGAATTTGACTTCAGGCATTATAGGTGGCTGCAAGTGCAAAAAAAAACATATTTTTATTAATTTTGTTTCGATATAGTATTTTTTGTTTTGATTGAATCTGAGAGTACATTTTTATCTCTTTATTTTAATGCAGAAAAAAAAAAAAAAACTGTGTAAATTTGTCAGCTGAAGGCCAAACAATTAGTTTTTGGGGTGTCCATTGATTTGTTGTTGTTTTGATGGCAGACACACCGTCTGCTATTTAATTTACAATTAATTGTTTTTCGCCAGTGAACTATAAATATTTTTATTATAAGTTTTGACCATGGTCTTAATATTGTCAAAAATACATTTCTTTGGTTCGCTTATAAGACAATTTTTTATATTTATAATTTTTTTTTTCATGTGTCAAAATGACAGATGAGGTGGGAAGGACATCTGGTGTGCAATAACCTTTAGCGTTAATAGCGAAATGCTTATAAAAATAATTTCGGTAAAATATTTAGGGTGAAAAATGTATTTACCATGTCTATCAGTGGGGTGGCACTTCAACAGAACATTGTACATCCGTAGGTAAATAAATTTAAGAGTTAAAAAAAAAATTTGGGGCACACAATTTGGTGGGGAAATGAAAATTAATTTCAAGCGCTAATGATTGACATGTCTGCAGGTTTATGATGACTTTTACGGAACTGAAGATTGACACGTCTTGACTATGGTGTTGTTACTCGTGACGTATGTGAGACAATATTATGTCCTATTCGGTGGCGGTACCTAAGCTTTTCGCAGTAGAGCGAGCGTAACATATTTATTTTTATTTTATTTTTTCGGTTGCGGCAATTTGTTTAGGAGTAGATGTACAATTTAATTTATGGTATACATATTTAGAAAGACACATTTACTGAAGCCAAACTAATGAGAGGTCAATTGGGAATTATATAGAAGTGGCATCTGTCTACGACAATTTTAAAATTCGTATAACGAAGCTCTGTTGTGAAAAATTTTGAAAGTGACTGACATCAAGGTCTGCTACAATTGAAATATTTAGGCGAAATCGGGGAAATTTTTAAATAGTTGTATCCTTTTCGCTCATTAATCGCTCAGACCTGATGAAGCGCTTGAGATGCAGTAGATGGACCGGTTCTGTTTTTTTTATTGATGTAGGACGTAGTTAAGTTCAACCAACTGTGGTTAGAAGTACCATTTATCCCATTTTCTTTGATTAAGGATTTGTGTCAATTGTACATACTAAATAATTATCCTCGGATAGTTTTCTGAGGTTCGCCAAACTCCAAACTTAAAACCGAGATTTCTCTATTTTTACGCTTTTAATCAATAGAAATTAAATGTTTCTTTTCCTCTTGCATATTTTAGGAAATCCCAGGCAAAAGAAAACGTCAAAAATTCCCCTATGGGATAATTTATTCTCTTGCTCACGGAGCAGGATTATTTTTTGACAGCTGAAAATTGTTTTTTTCACCACGATAGTGTCAGAAAATGATCCGAAGGTAATTATTTAGCGCAATTGACAGATGTCTTAAGAGTTTGCAAGTAGCAAGATGTGCACAGGTGTATAGGTTAGGTAGAGATATCTCATCTCCGTTAGAATCGATATAGTTATATGGGCTGGGCATGTCACCCAGTGAGTTCCTATTTGGCCCGGCATCAAAATAAGGTCAATTTTGAAATGTCCTGCCATCTCGTTGCGTCAACGGATGTTAAGATTATTTTGTTCGTTCAAGTGACAGGTGACAGGACAATGAAAATTTGTCAGACAAGTGCGACAAATTTGTAGAATTGACACCTGTCAATGTTTATGAAATATGGGCCTGCTTGTAGTTTTATTTGTAAGTCCAGTGGTAAAAAATACATGAACGAACAAAATAATCTTAACTTCCGTTGACGCAACGAGATGGCGGGACATAATTGTCAGTTAAATACCACGACAAAATTTTCATGACTTTTTTATCATTGTCAGATTGTGACAAATTTGTCGTTACAATTTTGTTATTTTGAGATTTCCATTGTCGTGACAATTTTTTTATGAAACCAAAACTTGACAATAGTTGTGGGCTATTTTTCGATAATTCTACAAAATTGTCTAATTATTTATGAAACAGAAATTTGACAATTGTCGCAATTATCAATTTTTAGATATTGCGAGGACCTATACATGACACAGAGGAAATTACTCATCTTCTCTGTGAATGTCAAGCTATTACATGAGGAAACACCTTGGAAGGTACTTTTTCGACATTCAGGAGGAGGTTGGTGTCACAAACAAAACTGAAACCATTTGTGGGTTCTGTAGGGAAATTAAGTGTTTGGGCGAATTGGTTTAGGTTTTGACCGTGAAGGTTCCCCAGGGATGGCGATTGTTCCAATAATATGTTGCATAGTCTACTGTGAAGAACTAACAACCTAACCTAGCCTAACCGCCTAATCACGGCGTGACTATCGGTAAAAATGGTGAAATTCCTTGCGGATAGTACATTACATGTACGATATACATTACATATAACGCAGCTACTTTATGGTCTCCTTAATCGCCCTGATTTCCGCTTTTGTAGCACGCTACAGTGATTAGGAAGGCGGAAGGAATTAGCACTAAGATATGCAGTTTTGTTACCACGAACCGTTTGATCTAGTTTGTGATGATTGTTAAGGATGTGATCCGGCCGGTACCTATATAACCAGCCCGTGAAGTTGAGAAAGCGGATAAGATCCAGTATCCCTTTGCCCGAAATGCCGCTAAGGTCGTCAAAGAATGGTTGATTCAGTGCGCGCAGTCTGGCTCTTAGAGAGAGTTTCTCCCGCTTCCTTGTTGGACTCCGTTTCGTTTCTGATTCACACGGATTCCATGGGAGACATAACCCTTCCAGACAGTTCCGAAGGATATATAGGTTTTGAAGGTTTAGTTGAATTGAAGCTTTGGAAAGGGTGTAATCAGAGGCATTCCAGTTTATTTAGAATAGACGAGTGACCATTTTCCCGACTGTTGCGAATGGCTTATTAGTGAGCAACTGGTTCACCTGTGCGCCAATCGGCACCTCAATTCCAAGGCTCGTTACTCGTTGGTGCGCCTACAAAATGTTATTTTGGTTCGCTGGAATCTCTGTGAAATATTTTTCTAGAGCCAATTATCTGAGGAAAGCGTGATTGGTCTTTACCGCCGAACACTGGACTTAACAGCTCCTCACTTCATTTTGTAAGGATATCTAAATAACAAGGTTGATGCCTTAAACCAAAAAAAAAAACAACTCGAGCAACAAACGGATACGACTTTAGCTGGCAACATCTTTATTCAATAAAACATTTATCAACTGCAATTTCACGTGCATAATTTTGCATAAAGTTATACAAAAAAAAATGTATAAACCCTAAGCACGTGGAGAAAGCCATAAAATAAAATCTCAAGGATGACTGAGTCCATTAACAAAAGGCACCCCCCCTCCCCGTTGATTTATTAATCTTAATATCAAACAAAAGTTGCGCTAAAAAACTTTCTTTGCCAAATTATTGACGTCGTCGTCCGCGCGAATTACTGGCACGATCACAAGTCTGAACCTTGATCAACTTTGTTTACCACAAATCAAAACAATACAAGTAACAAATTAGATGTTCTTTTGTATTTCGGAAATACCCATACAAACTTTGGCTTTATAACCTCATAAATTTTAACTTAAATCACCGGGAAAATACCCCATTTAGAATGTTCCCTGTCAATTACGTCCATCAAACCGGTCTAAACAACAAGTTAAATCTAATAAATTTCCCCCAAAAACCAAGAAAATATTCTTCACAAATGTATATCTTTCATAATCTTCCCAAAAAAATATTTTAAACAAATTTTTGGAATTTCAAAATTTTTCCAACTCATGTTTATTTGCATAATAAAAATAAATTATTTTTTCAAATATTTTCCAAATGACGTTCGAAAAAGCAAACAACCAAAACTGTGATGCATTTCACACCGTAGTAGGGGGGCCCCTCCTAAGGTAACCTTTTATCCACCTAACAATCGATGTTGGAAACCGACAAAAAAAAATAGCAAAAGTCAATCGCCAAGGTTGGAACGATGACGTTCTCACATCCTCGCTAGTGTTTTCGAAAATTGAGTAATAGCCGAGTGTTGGCAAATACATATAATAAATTTTCTTTCTGTTGGTATTTTGCTTATATCCATTGAATTATTATTTTATATTCCAAACAGATTTAAAGAAAATCAAAGATATTTGTATGTAGAATGTAGGGGGAGGTTTTCGCAAAGTTCACCGCATGCCGATACCGTATGTTGTGGTAAGAAGACGTTTGTGATAAACGACTATCGCATAATCGTTCTAAAATTACACCATGAGCTCAGTTGGTGGATTGGAGGGGGCGAGCAGCCAACAAAACATATTTATTTGAACCAACAATAAATGAGAAACAGAAAAATAAACTCTGTGGATTTTGTTAAATATTAACTATAACTTAGGAAAGTGGTGGGTAATAATTGACTGCTACAGCCCGCCATTGACCTTGAAGAGAATTTTGATCTCTATGCAGTGGTACTGGGTGGGCCTTTCAAGGGGATAGTTTTTTTTTATGATTGTTAGAAAATTGATGTCAATAATTTTAGATTTCTATGGGAAGTGGGAGCATGGAATTACTTGTGACATCTGTCAAATTGACAGGTAAGAATAAAATGAAGGATTAAACGAAAGGGTTTTTTTTTTAACGATACTACTACATAATTGCAATAAAGATATCTATAAGTCAATGAATTATTAATATCCTTAATAATTCCTTAATAATTAAATGATTTTTAATAAAATCTGCCTAGCCAAATACGTTTTGAAGCTTTCGGAAGAGCCCGTGGATATTTCCCGTTAATACCTACTTCAAGTAAGTTAATAAATAATTGCGGGTATCTAAGTCTTCCTGCTCTGTAGGAGTAAAAGGCGCCCAATATAGAGAATCCGTCGTTTCCATTTGAGGTTTGACTTTAGTGAACTCATTTTTTCAACACTTTCTTGACAACTAGTTTTGTACTCTTTTTTCGAGCCTATTTTGCCCGGGTAAGTCCGAGATTTTCATAACTACTTTCTTCAAATGATTTCCCCTAATTTGGCTCAACTTATTTAACTGACATATGTAAAAAATACGCGCAAGATTATGCCGGCGGAATTATTGTGCAAAAAATGTTTGACTATTCCTTCCGTACAACACGTTAATATATTGACGTATCCGTTAACACAACTGACACGTCCAATTCAATGGGTTGTGCCCTTAAGGCTCAAGATACTTCTGAGATGTCTATTTAATAGGAATTTTTTCAAAGTATAAGTGACTTGGCCACTTGAGAGCAACATCATTTTTAGGGCTGGAAGAAATAGCTATATCATTCATGTTGACAACTTTTTAGTTTGGTTTGATGTTTGAAACAATTTGCAACTAATGTCGGGACCTGCACCAATTTAGGTTTTATTGAACATTTTGTCTACTTTACTTTGCTTTTGCTGAGATAGATATTTAAATTAAAAAAAAACCTAATATGATAGTTGGCAATTTTTGTCGACTGGCTGTCAGTTTGACAGACGCGACAGTGTTTCACATTGCCCGCGTTCATTTTCACAAGAAGAGTTTTTCTTTTTCAGTTCAGAGCTGAGCTGAGCATTTTGAGCATGCTCTGAACGGAGAGTGCTCAGATCGTTTATCCTCTTTTGTTTTTTGTCAAATGTGCGTAATTAGCTTTTTATTCAGCCTGCTCACTGCTCAGTCAATTTATTCGTTTTTCTTTTAGACTGTCGCCTGAACTGTCAAACAAAAAAGTTCGTGTTTCTTTTTAAGCTCAGACACATCAAAGCTCAGAAATTGTGTTTCTTTTTTCGTTCAGCTTCAGAGAATGATCAGAGTCGAGCTCTCTCGGCTTAAAAAGAAACACGAACTTTTTTTTTGACAGTTCAGGCCAGAGCCTGAAATAAAAACGCCTACGAATGGCTACAAAAAATGGCTTATTGTGCTAGAAATTAAACGAACTTCTGCTAAACATGTACAACCGCTGCCTAGGTACATGATGGGGTATTACACAAGGACTGAACAAAAAAGGAAACAACGACCGATGCCAAGAAGATTGAGAAAAGGAGAAATTGGTATCTTTTCAGCCTATAGACTTTATGTGTGCTTAAATAATAGGTCTGGAAAACATTTAGAGAATATTTTCAAGCCACAAAATTCGACCACAATTCTGAAAAATGAAATCCATTTGCTAAATAACACGGGCTTAGAAAATAACTCACAGGAAGCAGCGAAGAAGGTTGATGGCAGGTTTAATGACTTTTCACAAGGCACAACGAAGTGGACGATATCTAAGAAATATAATCACTAAGTCAACTGTAAACCTAGCAATCACTTTTAACTCCACTAGATGCAGGGATATACTGAGCCCCTTAGAGAATACTTCTAATGTGCCCCGATATCTCTTAGGAATGATGAGAAGTAACCTTAGAGACAGAGCACAGAGAGTTAATAATAAGTTCCCTATGTCGCAAAGAAAATTACAGATCACGGCTTAAACTCAGTATCCGACTTAGCGAATATTTCGCATGATGGAACTTTAATAATAGAGATGTCAGAAAATGATGGACAACGACATCTGTGCGCCAGTGTCATTGAAAATCGGACCTCTCGGATTCGTCAGCAGCGCCTCGGCGGCCATTTAAACGATGGCCACTCATAATGTTATTAAGCGTATAAATTTATGAAGCTAGTTAATGTATACATTTCTGCGGTGCTTTAAGTGAACACCCCTCGGAAATGTCATTGCGTAAATCGCGTAAATCGACAGTAGATCTGGTATCAAACAAACAATTCATATGACTGTCAGCGTTACCGATGGACAATTTGAAAATGTCTCCAAAAAATTTCGCCCGACCCAAAAAATGCGTCCCGCCCAATTTAACGAAAAAAAAACTTCCTTCAGGTTTAAATTACATATATAGTTTATTAAAAAAAAGAGAATTTATTTTCTAAATGAAATAAATGTTAAGTAAAACAAATAAAGAAAAAATAACAGTTCATGTAGAGAGTTCTTCTATGTAGCGTGTGCGTTAGTCTTGCAAAAACTCGTGGGGGCGTGGCACTTCTCATACAAAAAATTCGTAAAAATCTTATATCTCGAAAACCACAGAATAGATTGATGTCAAATTTTAAGAAAATCTTTCGACGTCATATATCTCAAAACCACCGAATAGATTGAGCTCTGAAGGTGTTTCTGTGAGATTTGGTAAAAATTGGATGAGGGGCGTGGCACCTCCCATGCAAAAAAACTGGATTTCAAAAGTTATAAGACTGCTAACATTTATGCGCATTGTCAATACAAATTAGATTAGGGTGCGATTGGAAATCGGGAATGGCACTACCCATACAAGTTATTTAAAACAATATAGCTTTAGTTTTGAAATTCGGTAAATTGACCTCAATTTTTATATGTAAATAAAAGACATGCATTTGAATACGAACGAGTTTCAGTTAATCACCAAATGAAACTTTTACTGTAGACAGTGCGGCCAATATTGCCGATCTCAATGAACTGGAGTTGGAAGGTTGATTGGGATTCATAATCGCATAGATAAGTTTTAGGTGTTACGAAGTTCACCGTGTCATCTAGTAGATATGCAAACATGCATGCATTATTAAAGAAGAAAACACACGCAAATATGTATTTCTTTTTTCAAAATTGTTGGGTGTTATTTCAGAAATAAATTGAAGTTTTGAAAATGCGTCCCAATGTCGCCTGAATTTGTGAAAGGGATCCAAAAAACGCTTATTTCGAATTGTGGTCGCCACGCGTTCCGACAGAAGAAAAGTCGCCATTTGGCGACTTATGTTGCCCATCGGTAACACTGACGACTGTCTGTCAAAGTTTGACATTATAAATCGTCGCGAAAAATTATGAGGTCTGCGTAAACTATTCTCCATACAAAATCTGACGGTTGATTTACGCGGTGGTAAATTTCTGCAGTTTACGCAGTTTATGAGGCTTTTACGCGTTTAAGTGAATACCCTTATTGATAACTTTTCAAATAAAATAAATAATTCATTGATTCCTCAATGTAACCTGAGGTTATAAAATTCAGTAAACTTATGGCAGGTTTCTTCATCTTTGATTAACTATAAACAATGGTTATTTCATCTGGTAACCATTGAACAAACCGGTTCAGTCAAATTTTAACCAGAGAATCTATGGTTTGGTTAGTTAACCCGAGAAATCGATAACCAGCCAATTTTAGTCGGTTAACGACATTTAACCAAGGATATTCTGGAATTTTGTTTGTTCAAGCTTTGATATATGATTTGTCGCAAACCTATTGGTTGGTGACTTAAAGTCAAAAAATAAGTGGACTGACGATTTTTGGTTACC
Organism: Cheilosia scutellata; assembly: GCA_955612985.1. Classification (NCBI taxonomy): domain Eukaryota; kingdom Metazoa; phylum Arthropoda; class Insecta; order Diptera; family Syrphidae; genus Cheilosia; species Cheilosia scutellata. The sequence continues at coordinate 89,724,683 of OY015313.1, read as the reverse complement.
ATATGGGTTAAACTAAATCAATGGTAACCTAACCACAGATTTAACCAGCTCTGAACAAACCGGCTTTTAATTTTATATCTACAGTTAAATATGTCGGAAATGAACTAGCCAAAGGACATGAAGCAATGAAGCAAAAAATATGATCCAATTTCTGTCCAGTTACTTTGATTTTTCCAATAATAGAAATCCGGTTACCTGTCAAATGGTCGGTTGACATACGATTTTGTTCCCGTACATTTTTCAGAAAAATACAAACAAATTTTAAAATTGTTTCTGCAAGAAGCTCTTTTGTTTTACGATTTTTTAATTGCCTAAAAATGTTCAAGTGTGCAAAACAAATTAATCAAGTATAAATCCCCTAATGGGACAAGTTACTTTACTTAGCACCTTTTGACAATGGAAGTGAACGGATAACAAAGGAATTTCTTTGTTTTCAGTTTTTTTTTCTATATAATATTTTAACATTAATCATGATCATGAACCAATTATCAAAAAAACCCACCTTCCCAATATCACACAGTAACTTACCGTTAATTTCTTGTTCAATACATCATTCCAATTTAAATTCTTAAACCACCTATGCCGTTTCACATCCTCCGCACCATTCTGTAAAAGAGAACAAAAAAAAAATTTTATTTAAGTTAAAAAAGAATCTCCTCCTGCATGGATTAAAGATTTATTCATCTTCACCATTAGTTAATGCGAATTTGGATTTTATTCCACTCTTTTGTTTTATTAATTTTAACCATTGTTATTCGAACACATTTGTCACGATTAAGTGACATTAGCACGAGCATGACTATATTATACATAATATACAAAATGGATATGATTGCCTCAATGGATTATAAATAAAATAACAATTTGTTATTTTGGACAACAGTAACATTTTCCGTCCAATTTGTGACGTTAAACTAATTTTTTTATTTTTTTTATACAAATGCATTATGTTATAGAGACATACGTCATATTAAAAATAAAAACCGTGGGATTAAAACAAATGATCAACAAATGTGTTTTGTCACATACCTTCATGTTGCCCAGTCGCTTGGTTCTATCTTGAACGAGTAGTTTCTTTACTAAGTCTTTTGCAATGGGATCCATGTGACGCGGCCATTCAATTTTACCACCAAGGATTTTTTCATAAATGCCAAATGGATTGTCATCATAGAAGGGCGGATAGCCAACTAACATTTCATAGATGAGAACACCTGTAAAAATAAACGAAAAATACACGTGAATTGAGATGAATAAGGAAATAAAGTGTCAATAAATGCTAAAAATGTCCTTAAAGATCCTATCGAAGATGATATCGATAATCTAATCATTTTTAATGCCTGGATTTACATTTTACAAATTCAAAATAGAGACATTTTTGTACAAAATAAGTTATTGTCAAGTGGGATAAATTTAATGGGAAGGTAAAGAATTGACAATAAATCGTACTAAATTTAGTACAATCCAAGAAAACGTTTGAACTTTAAAATCATTCAAAACAGGCAAATTACACATTCAAAACGATTGCCGCAGAGCTGCTCAATGCAACTTATATGTACTAAACTTCTCTATAAGAAAGCCAATTTTTTAAACATTGTGTTGGCCTGAGTTAAGGACCATTCACATGAGAGCGACCATCTCTACGAACGAACGAATATTCGCAATTTTTGACAGTCCGATCACATGAAGAATTTTCTAGGTCACGGCAGTTCACGAATTTTAGCCATCAGTTTCTACCAGTACCAGAAATGACTAGTTTGATTGCGAATAATTTGCAATTTGACAATTCGCACCAAGGGTGTTTTCGTTCGCGGAAAAAAGTTTGGAATTCGAAATTTCATTATTTAAACTGTATATAAAATTGTTTTTTTTTTTTTAAATACATTTTGATGGGATAATTAATTATCTTCCTCTTAGAATAATAAAATGTGTAACTTTCTGTTTATAGATGCATTAGAAAGTGGTTTGTTAGCGATTCATCAATTGGTTCGTTCGTTCTCATGTGAATGGACCTTTAGTGTCAAAATATCGATGAAAATTCACTTAAGTTCTGTCAATAAATCATTTAAATAGTCATAATAGGATAAATGTCAACAAACATACATTTCTAATGTAATTTCATATTGGCTTAAGCTGTATTACTATACCACTCAGTTCTAGTACTCTCTCTTTACAGTGGACTTTTTATTGAGGTAACTAAGACAGGCGGATTTTGTATGAAGGCTATGGGTGAATAGATAAATAATGCAACTACATTGACATGCTATATATGGACTGCCAATGAAATGACAGTTCCGTACAATCTCTACTCAGAAAAAAACGCTAACTTAACAAAGGGTATGCTAGTTTTATTTTTAACCAGCGTGAATAAGAGGCGTGAAAGCGATAAAGCGGGAATCGAAAATCTGGTCCACTGTGGACGTACCCTAGCGCTAGTGGTTCCAAGCAAAAAATAAGTGAAACAAAATGACAACCATCTTGGATTTCTCTATAGAAAACTAGAGACACCTATTGGGCGTGAGTGAATTTATAAAATAAAACGGTTGAAATTCAAATTGTTCCGTCATTGTTAACAATAGATGTCATTTCAAAAAAGGGCGAGTTTTCAATTTTTTCCGCTCTGAATGATGAGAGCTAGCGCTAATGTTGGAACCGTATTCACTTACACGTGTAAAAACCTCATAAACTGCGTAAACTGCAGAAATTTACCACAACGTAAATGAACTGTCAGATTTTGTATGGAGAATGTTTACGCAGACCTCATAATTTTCCGGCTCGGAAATCAACAGTGGAAAGTTACAAATGTCAAACTTTGACAGACAGTCGTATCTCGTATGAATTGTTTGTTTGATTTCAGATTTACAGTCGATTTACGCAAGGAATTTTCCGAGGGCTGTTCACTTAAAGCACCAAGCAGAAATGTATAATTTACGAGCTGCATAAATTTATCAGTTTAAGTGAATACCTTTAATGTTTAATGTGCAACAACATAAAATGTGCGTAACTGTCTTAAGAGACCCATCTACTGTCATGCAATCTTCCAGTTCGTTTGGTAAAGTGGATGGCCTCAAAATGCCTTACACGAATGATAGAAGAGCCCTCATAAAAACTCGATAGAACTAGAACTACTTTTTGTCCAGCCAGCACCAGGTTCTGGTCGCAGTAGCTCAGTGGTTAGTTTGCTGCACTCCTGGGCGAGGGGTCCTAGGTTCGATCCCCAAATAAACTCAAAAACATCGCAAGGTATTTTCCACAGCCCCACCTCCCGCGAACGTCTGACAAATATCCGAGAGTATAAGCTTCTCAATTAAGCCGTTCGGAATCGGCATAAAATTGTAGGTCCCTTTTATTAGTTCGAAAAATAAAAACTCACACAAACGAATGGTTGTGAGAAGCTAGGCCTAGGGTTTCTATGACCTGTTGCGCCAATTACTATTTTTTTAGGTTCTAAAAAGCAGAAAGGGACAGCGGAGAGAACTGTTATACTGAACTCTATCGATATTATTTTGTTAACAGATTTTCGTGGACTATAAATGAACTGCTACCAAGTCATCAGTAGGAGAAAAAACAATGCTCGAATCCCAGCGGCAAGGTGCGAAGGCATCAAGGAAGACTTAAACTTAATCTCCGTTTCAAAAGTCCAAGACATGACGTATGTCACAGTGCAACGTGCTCGAAATAGCAGAGGACTCTTCTAAATTCACACATTTACAGCCAAGTGACATTAAAATCAGTTATCACCTGTAAAAGAAATGTTGTAAACTGAAAGCATCGGGCTGTGTCATCAGTATGCTAGCTCTATCTGTTTATGCAACCCTTCTTGTAGACTTACCTACGTCTATTACTCCCACACACAGCATCAAGCGTAATTCGAATGACGCTTTTCAAATGTCTCCTATCTAGCTGTCACAATTCGTCTTCAGCTGTTCCTGTACATTGTGAATTCTATTGCATATGCTTTCGAATTGACGCCCACTTATGACAATAAGGCTTCTAGCTCGTTGGGTTTAATATTTTTTTTTTATTTTGGTTCTGTATGCGCGTCAATAATATAATCTTTAAGTCACAAGCTGTGTATAGCTAATCAATAAGCCATACACAAAAATTGCTTACTTCTTGTTTACTTGACATGTGTCACATCTTCTGAATTATATTGTGTAGTAGGTAAATGCAATAAGCTATTTTTATACCTTTCTTTTATAGTGGCGTCGATGATGATGATGATGATGATGACTTTAAGGTAACGTAAAGTACGTAATACATTCCACGTGTCTAGAAACGTTTTCATTGTTAAAAATAAAAAACACGAAATATCTTCCCTAATACTATTTTTAATCAAATGAGTTATCATAAGTGATTAAATCTATTTATAAAATGATTTTCTCAAGCCAATTAGAAAGACAGGAAATTACATTAAGAAAATTGTAGTACCCCGTCGGGGCGTGGAGATATAAAAATATAATAGTTCACGCTAAAACAATTATTCTTTTCTTTGGTAGTTTTCGCATTAAATTCGGGATACTTAACGGTGTGAAAAATGTGTACGCAGATGCGATACAAATCAATGGATAAACAAATCCAAACCATGGTGAGTCATTTCACCCAAAACGTCCGATTACACGAGAGGTTCTAGAGGTGAACAGAATGCGCGAAAAAGAATGACTTCTCCGGCGGATGACGTTTTTCGTCCGCAGTCAGCCTTAGCCCCGGTGGAAATTTTCGACGTCGAATCGGAAATTGCTTGTATTCAATTAAATAGTGTACACAAGCACAAACACTTTTATTTCCTGTTGTTAGTTATTGATTTTGCACACTAATGGATTGGCGGTGTATGATGTATGTATATGAAATTAGGTCAGCAGGAGTATCTACTGTTGAAGGATTCAAAGCGAATCAAAGTCTTTTGATGACCAAAGGGTGATCCATTGTGAACGGCTAGGGGACAAAATTAAGGTTTCCCTTTCTGTTTAAATAGTCTTCTTTGTTTTGTTGAATATTGGTAGAATTGGAAATAGCTTTCTGTGATGAATCCAATTAATGGATTTATTGAGTTTGTGAACTATTTACTGTTGAAATTGGAATTTTATTTGCCCACAAAGTCGGTTTACTGAATTTGATGAACTATTTTCGACTTGAGATATTGTTGATCGTATAAAAGCCATAGTTCTGGTTACTATCAGTGATATGAATTCGATATCGGGTCTTAAAAAAGTGGATACAGTAAGACTGATGAAACGTTTTGATACCAAAAAACGCGTTTTTTTTTTTTGTTTTTTTGGTATAAACATTGCATGAGTCATCTATATAGTCTAACGTTTTCTTACTGGCTTAAGATTTCGTCAAACAGAACGCGTTATTAATGACGCGGTGAGATTCTTTTACGCGGCGTTAAGATAATTTTGACACGCGATTCTTAACGCCACGTTAGACGACGTCAAACAGATAGCTATCATCAAATTCTCTCAAAATGTCAAGCAGCTCGGATGAGGAATTATTGTGTTTATTTGCCGTGCTATGGAATTTTCGAAAAAGAAAATTGTGTCCCAAAATCGGTGTCAAGTTCGCTAGTTACCGGCAAATGAAAGGCGATAACACAGCGTGACATGTGACACGATTCATATAAAATGTAAGTTTCATTTTAACTATTTCTGTCAGCTAGCTAGAATCTACGGTATTTCGAAAAATAAGAAGAATTAATTTGTGCATTTTTGATAGTAATTTTTTCTTTGTTTTTCATTTTGGTTCATTCATTCATTCATTTTCAATGTCCCGCTTATCCATTAAGTGGGTCGCGAGTGTAGGTTGCTCAAGTGGACTTTCCATAGCTCTCAATTCTCCGCTATCGACTCTAAATCATCAAGGGCAATCTCCATACGGGTAGAGGAGAGATTATGGACTTGATCTAACCACCTTATCCTGGGTCTACTTAGAGGACGCCTGCCCGATGGTACGGATCCCATAGCACATCGTGGAATCCTAGTCAGGGACATGTGTTTAATATGACCAAACCACCGAAGCATGGACCGCTCCGTATGGAGAAGTAGCTGCTCGACATTGAGTTCCTCATGTATTCTGGTGTTTCTAATGCGATCTCTACGGGTCACACCAGCAATACAATGGAGAAATCTTATTTCGGCAGCTTATATCCGCGATCTTATTCTTTGATGATTCTTTTGAAATCAACTGCCATTCTTGCTCTACATTGAATGGAACATTTGGAATTCGTTCAAACCTTTCTGTTGCGAGAGCTGGCAGCATTTAAATACACCAGCGCCACCACAACTATGGTGCATGTCTGCCGGCCATAGCAGAGACCACCGCGGCCATCTTTTCACCAGCGGCCATCTTGTGGAGATTGGCGTATTTTACTTCTTTAACATTCTTTCAAGCGCGAAAACCAGAATTAGAAAAAACCAAACTAAAACTAAAAGTCATTACAAAATTAAATGAAATAAATTAACTAAAAATTTACAAGAGAAACGAAGTGTAAGGTGAATTGTATAGACACTAAATATTATATTAATGAATAAAATTCCAGATTTTGAAGTTCTTGGCAAAGTGTAAGCGTTTATTTCGTCCAAGAGCTCCGTTCCCTGGCAGACAAAAACGCCAGAGGGAACACTTTCAGATACCTGCCGCGTGCAAATTGTTCCCGTATCTCATCGTTCTGTAGCCCCTCCCACCGTATGCGCGTAATCATTCTTGGTTTACGCTTTGGCATTTAGTTTTGGTATTTTATAAAGAGATTCTTAAATGTCGACGAAGTTATCAAAATTATCAACGTATTTGTTGGAAATTAGCACCGACGATGACGGCAACATTGACACGACAATTAGATGCCACAACAAAAGCGTCGTGCCGCGTGGATAACAAACTGATGCATCGTAAGAAGAAAGGTTTTTGTGTAAAATTTCTTCTTATATGCCGAAATGAGCCTAAAAATATTCTTTAAAGAAGACAGCACCAGAAATCGTCACCCTCATTCACTTTCAGCTCAAACGACACCTACTTCCAGCTGTCAATCAAAGCTGTTTCATTTAGCGGTCCAGCAGTCATTTCGCCATGACATTCAAGTCTTGTCAATCGTCTAACGCCGTGTGTCACGATGCATGACACACCGCATGACACACCGCATGACAGGCGATCACTCATTTTGACAACTTTAGGACAAATCTGAAGTCATAATGATGTCAGCATGTCAAGATAGATTGCACGATTTTTGACATGTGTAGTATTAGCTTACGAAGCTACTTTTGCGCCATCTATTTATTTATTTAGTTTGTTACGTTTTATTACTCAAACTATTCGCTTTATGTAGCTGCTCTAAACGCTTCTCTAGGTTTCGAATCGTGCCCAATATAAGAAAGACGTATTCCGCCTTTTCAAGATATCTCAGTGTTCGCAGTTGACTGGTGCTTCCCAATAGGAGCAATATTTGAACTCCAACTCAAAATTTTTAGAAATAAATCACAAAATTCGACTTTAAACTACTTAATAGTTAGAATATCACGTCACAGGATAAGTCAAATCTAAAGTGACAGTCAAAATGTTAATATTTTGAAACAAATGCCACAGCGATTCAAGCAAAAGCATCTATAAAAGAAGGAGACTAACAAAACATACAAAAACTGCTGTCAGTTCGAAGAATTTTAACCAAATTTCTATGAATTGTGCATAATTTTTATAAATATTTACGAATGCCGAAAACCTGCAAATTATCTCAATAAAAAAAAAAAAATATGAATGGATTCCGAGAATAATTCACGTTACACTCACGTTACTTGGCAGTTAACCAAAAAAGTCCTCTTTCTGTGTATCCTGTGAAGGTTTGGTTTTAAAGTTCCATAAATAAAATTATTAATTAATTGGCTTCTCAAGAAAAATGAAAAACAACAGAACAATTTAAAATCTGTCAGAATTATTATGACAAATGGATGGATTGTTGGTGTTGTATGTGTTTTTTTTTTGTTATTGTTCTCATCGCCAAAAAATCATTTCTGAGATCATCGCCCTGTTTTTTGTTACCAATTAATTTGTATGTCATCCTTCCTGTCAGATCAATCATCATAATCCAATAACATTAACCAGAGCAGAATATTTATAGTCAAACAGACTATAGTATTTCAATATCTTTTGATTTTCTCGTAAAGTTCCTCAAAGTCTACCAAAAGCGCACTATAGTGATTCAATATTTTGCGCGAAAATAAATTTCCCTACTCCTCTGTAATTCGTACATTTGCACAGCGAAAATACACACTTTAAGTTTACAACGCGTGATCATTTTCAAAAATAAATAAAGACAAGACTCATATCAATTTAAAAATAACAATTTTCCAAAGAACATTTGTAATTAAATGAAAAAATATTTAAGAAAAAAGAAAATAAAAATATTAATTTTAAAACTCACCTAATGCCCACCAGTCAACAGCACGATTGTGTCCTTTTGATTGAATTATCTCTGGAGCTAAGTATTCGGGTGTGCCGCACAGTGTCCATGTACGATCGCGTAGTTTTTTGGCAAATCCGAAATCGGTGATTTTTAAATGGCCATCACGGTTGATTAGTAAATTTTCGGGTTTCAGGTCACGGTATACAATTGAAAGTGAATGTAGGTACTCTAAAGCTAAGACTATTTCGGCGGCAAAGAAGTTCGCTAAAAGAAAACGAAAATATAAATTAAACACAGAAAATGTTACGTATACGCCACCGTTTTTTTTTCTACATGGAAAAATGGCATTTGTTGAGTAGATATTAATTTGTTTTCGAATAATATATAATTTTTAAAATAAATTTAAAAGTAAATAAGTTCAAATCGAATGTCAAATTTAAGAAAAGGAGCGCACCGAGCGGGTGGTGATGACTTGAAATTGTGGATTTTGATTTTACAACTGCGTATTTTTGTTAGGTTATGTCAAAATATCTAAGTTCCACCAACTGAGGAATTTATCCTAAAAGTATGCAGTACCGACCATGGTGGTTCGAGTCATTGCTGTGATTGAAGTAGCCGGTGTAGTGCGTAGGTTAGAAACCCCGAAGAAAAACAGCAATTCTCATGGCCCTTATTACACTAAGTACTAAGATCTCTCTTTGATGCCAATAGCCGTTTTTTATTATCAGCTATGATCTATATAGATCATCGATTTACATGCACTTACAACAACAACATGTGATCCTGCTTTTCATCGAGATCACGAAATATGATCTGAAAATTAATTCAACTATTTCTCGTTGTTGTTTCGTGGCGTTGTTTATTTCATTCACTCAATGTTGGTGTCCCTGTAAATTATAGCCACACAGTAATGTTGCCAGACCAAAATATGAAACACAATTAACAACACAAAAAATCAATTAGCGTTTTTTCTAATTCGAATAAGTTACTATTCCTACTTTCGAGATGTTCTGTTTCGCTATATAGCACAGAAATATAAATGGAAATATTAGCTGTACAATACGGTTAATTATGATGCATATTTGAACATAACATTTGAACATAGTTTCCCCCAAAAAAATATTTAATGCTAAATGTATGCAGATTTGTATTTATATGGTAACACCCCGACACAACAAGCGAAATGTCAAACTCAAATATGAGCAAGTGCAATGGAGAAATCATCGCATTGTGACGTCACATTGTTCCGTGTGGCTGCAAGATGGCTGGTGGAAATACGAAATTTGTCATAATTGGTATTGGATTTCATATGTGAAAAACAACTATTGCTACAACTCAATCAATGATCCAGTTTGTTTTATTTTCATGATCTGATCCGGATCAGATCACGCTGATAATAAAAAACGGCTAATATCATAGTTTTCCAATGGCCAGCAATGAGTGCAGGCCTCAATCCCACCGATCATTTATGGGACCAATTGAAAAGAAGCCTTACGGAGAACCATATCCCATGGTAGATTAGATTAATAGGATAAATTCCACCAACTGAGGAATTTATCCTAAAAGTATGCAGTACCGACCATGGTGGTTCGAGTCATTGCTGTGATTGAAGTAGCCGGTGTAGTGCGTAGGTTAGAAACCCCGAAGAAAAACAGCAATTCTCATGGCCCTTATTACACTAAGTACTAAGATCTCTCTTTGATGCCAATATCATAGTTTTCCAATGGCCAGCAATGAGTGCAGGCCTCAATCCCACCGATCATTTATGGGACCAATTGAAAAGAAGCCTTACGGAGAACCATATCCCATGGTAGATTAGATTAATAAAGTCGGGAGAGCCATTATCGGCCCTGGCACTGCTGCCTCTCTAGAGGAGCCTATTGTACATGTGGGGTCCGGTGAAATTCCAATTCGGTGAAGGTGTTTATTCATAAGACCATGTCCAGTAATAATTCCTGTCAGGATTCTTAGGCTGTTTTTGTCCAGATTAGTAAGAAAATAGGATTTTCTGGGGGAGAGTCTTGGGAAGAACTGTTTGGTGCAGTTCTGCCCAGGTGTGTTAAGCCAGAGTTCATTAGATTTGGTATGAGCTAAGCTCCTAATGTATTCTCTAAAGAATCCCTTACTGACACCACAGAAGGGCTCAGGTACGACAAGTGGCATTGTCGCACCGATTTTAGCCAGTGAGTCAGCTGTTTCGTTTCCAGTAAAGCCCTTGTGGGCTGGAATCCAATGTAGGATGACTAGATTTTTCTGTGCAAGTTCGTGGATGACCATGTAGGTTTCCAAGACTAGTTTCGATTTTATAACAGATGAGTCAAGAGCTTTGAGAGCAGCCTGACTATCTGAGAAGATAAATATGGTTTTGCCACGAGGATTAGAACTTAAATTTATTCTAGCGCAGTGGTTAATGGCAAGGACTTCAGCTTGGAATATGGAAGAGTGCTTGCCTAGGCTGACTGAAAAGTTCGCTCGAGGCGCTTCTCCATAGATTCCAGACTGCCATGGTAACAATAAACAACATCACAAATTCGTTAAAGGTCTCTTGGGAGCGCATATACTCGAACAAAGAGCTACGCTCCTCGCTTTTCTAAGTTCCAATTCCGATAAAGAAAAACTAGTAATATGGAATACTCTTGAATCGGTCTACCGATTCGCATTTCGTTTGCTTCGAGTTTCCGGAAGAAGATTGCAGATTTTTTCTATTTTCAAATAAAAGACATTGACCCACTGGCTTTCTGCTAGGGACGTTTGTAAGGTTGTACATATATTGAAAGAAGCTATTCAAGAAGACCGCAGAGACTGACGATCGATAAGCTTCGTAGAGATTTTCAACGGACCTTACCATCTCATCGTGAATGGCCTGCTTTAATTATAATTCCAATATCAGAACTGAATATTTGTTCAAACTTTCACAATTCAGTATATATGAGACTTTTAAATAAAAATTCATTTCGCTTGCATTAATCCTTGTTGGCTTTCATTCAAATTAAAAAAAAAAATAACCACATGGCAATATGAAAAAGATCCACTCCCGGCCCGGCCGCCGGCCGTCTTGGCAAAATAACATGAATATAAATTTATTTTAGTTCTCATTCCGAGAAATATTAATGGAATATTCACTATGTTCATATTTTATGCGATTTATTTAATTTCCGGTATCGAAAATGTATAAATCTTTAAAAGCCTATTAGTTTATGTATTATTCACAGGGGGGCGGCCAATACTATAAAAACTAAACACGATTATTTACATGTAGCTTTCCACAGGGATTAATTGCTTTTAGATGGGGGCTATAAATATAATGACTCACAACAGAATAAATCAAAGTGTTTATAGAAATCTCGTCAATTTTAGGTCATTGACTCATATTCGAGAGAAATGTTATTTATTACATATGTATATTATTTATTGTAAATAAAAATAAATAAATTAATGGGGCAACAGGTCCTTGTAGGCGGCACCCAAGGCCTAGCTTTTCATAATCATTTTTTTTTTTTTTTGGGACGAGTGGAAGAGACCTACAATTTTATGCCGAGTCCAAACGGCTGAATTGAGAAGATTTTCAATGACATTTATACTCTCGGATATTCAGGGGCGTAGCGAGGGTTTGAGCCATGGGGGGGTGACTTTCATTGAAATGCCGACTTATTTCAGGAACTTGCCGACTGTATAGAAATCATGAAAATCGGCCCAGTGGTTATCGAGTTATATCTAACGTCAACGAGTTTCACTCCATAGAAGATGTTTTTTGTATGGGAGGTGCCACGCCCCTTTGTCCAATTTTGACCAATCTTAACAGGAACACCCCTGGGCTAATACCTAAAGACCATTCACATAAGAGCGACCAACTACCTACGATCGAACGACTATTCGCAAGCTTTGACAGTCCGTTCACATGAACACTTTTATAGGTCGCGGCAGTTCGCGAATTTCAAGCATCAGTTTCTACCCACAATGTTTAGTTTGAGGTTAAGTTCGAACGAATATTTTATTCGCTAGTTTGTGGAACGCGTATTAAATGATGTCGATTGCGAATAAATTTTGACAATTCGTGCCAAGGGTGTTTTCGTTCGCGGCATAAAGTTTGTAATTCAAAATTTGGTTATTTAAACTGTTTATAAACTTATTTTCTTAATACATTTTGATGGGATAATTTATTATCCTCCTCTTGGCCCAAACACACGTTTGTCGCGAATTGTTAAAGTTCTCAATCCACATCAATAAGGCGCGAATATTCCTTCGAATTTAACCTCAACTTAGAAATGCCAACCGTCCTTTTAAAATCGAATCTAAACTCGCTAAATTTTAAGGATTTCAGTTGGCAAATTCACCGATTCACTGATTTTAAGGTGTTCATCTGGAACCTTTGAAAATGCCGACTTAAGACCTAATTTTTGAAAATTGATCGTTGATTTGCCGACTCTTGAAAAGCCGACTCTTGAAAAGCCCTCTCCTCGCTACGCCCCTGCGGATGTTTGGCAGACATTTCTATGTTTATCTAAATTGTTTGTGTGACATTCAAAATTAGACAGTTCTTGGTATACCTACCTACATTTTGGTAAAAGTGGATGTCTACCTATGTTTGACATATATAGGTGGTGGTTGACCTATGTCAAACTAGATAAATACAGGTGGTTATATAAATTTCGAAGTAAGTTTAAATGTAGAGTGTTGCTATTCGGCAGTTGTTCGTGACACGACTACGTAACGAAATGTCAATGTTTCTATTTCGACAAGTTGTGGGTCGCTTTAAACTCCAGTATAATTATAATCATTTTCGGACGTTTAGGGCCAAACGTTTATGTTTTATCTTTTTAAACAGTTTTTAATGAAAATAATATGATTACGTTACGTTGATTATGTAGCCGTGTCCCGAACATTGATAAACGTCAGTCAGTATACAAAATCTACGGCCGAATATATACTTCGTTCAAAATTAGACAGTTCTTGGCATACATTTTGGAAAAAGTCAATATCTAACTTATGTCAAACTAGACAGCTACAAGTCTTTATATAAGTTTCGGAGTACGTTTAAATTTAATGTTCATCTAATGAAATACTACATCTAAATATACATACCCGATTGACTATTAAATCTGCCGGCATTTCTTAAATATGAAAACAATTCTCCACCACAAACATACTCAAATAACATGTACAAACAGCAATCGTCCTTTGTTGACCACTGTCTGGAAACAAATAAACAAAATAAACTTTGACGTCTTGTTTAGATTTTGACGTCATTCGACGTCGATTTTTTTTTTAACCAACAAATAGCTACTTCGAAACAATTATTTTTTTAATTTTTTGCGGATTTAAAAAAAAAGAAAACAGGAAAAATAACACTTACAAACTTATAACAAACGGATGGTTAATCTCAGCTAGAATATTCTTTTCATTCTTCACATGATCAATTTGTTTGAGGCGTATCACATCGGCCATCGCTAGGACCTTCATCGCTGAATATGTATCAGTTTGTTTGTCCTTGCATAGGCAGACTCTTCCGAATGTACCAGTTCCTGTAAATGATAGATGAGAAAAAATTACTCACTTGTTGAGTGAAAATTAGCTTCGATTCGTTTAAAGATAGATTTGTCTAACATCTTAAATACACAATCAATCATTAAACCAAAAAAAGATATACATTTGTATATGTGTGAGAAGAAAATTACTTTTCTTCAGTGTGTGTCACTTTGACGTGAGAAATCTTGACGAAGGAAAACATGGTAATTTATAATTTTTGAAAAAATGTTCAAAGACTGGCGGGACAGTAGAGTGTTTATTTTTTTTTTAACCAATTGACAATATTTTAATAAGCCGGAAAGAATTTATCTACGTCCGTGTAGAATTGACTTTCATTGAAGTTTTTGTTATTTTTTTTGACACATAAATCCGCCGGTTTCAAAAATATAGTTTTGGGGGGATGAAAAGCCTAAATAACTGAATGTAGGTGCCCCACGTAGAAGATCGATTTGTTAGCCAAAAATAATGTTCAATTCTTGGAAAATGTTTGCCAATTCGAATAATAACAATGTGGTTTAGTTGAAAAAACAAGTTTTTGTATATTCAAACCGATTTGCAAACAAGACTTGCCACGATAACCAATTAAATTGAAAAGCAGCGAAAAGAAATGCACAGGGGGAAATCCACACGACCAAAGAAAACAACATCGTGTGCCGGATTTTGTTACACTCTGGTGTGCCAAATGTTTACAAAAAAACGGTTGGAAATGGTCAAAACAGTAATTTCCACCCACCGACCAGTTGAAAGCATTATCATCCAAACAGCCTCTGCTTTTGAATCACATTTCAGTGGAAGTCCCACGCGATAAACATTCCAAAAGCGCGTATTTTGAAAATATTTTCAAAAATGAAAAAAACAATTCCATGGAAACGACAGGCTGCTATTCCAGTGTTGGTGAATTGATGTTTTCGAAACGAATCTCAAATGTTTTTTTTTTCAGTTTTGAGAAATTACCAGCAAAATTGATTTGTTTGGAAATATGATGCGCGAGGCAGATGGTGCGGTTTGGCTTTGCGGTTTTCAAATTCAATTTGTGAAATTTTCCTTGTGATACGTGTATAATATTGAGGAGAACCGTTTTTTAATTGTTTTTATTACTTGTTAGTGATTTTGAAGGACAAAATATGCAAAAAGCGGTAGAAAAAGACTCCATGGCGCTGGCTTTGTGTGAGGAAGGCCAAATTTAGAAAACCATATACGACGTTAAGAGGAGCCATTAAAAGGTACAGAAAAACGAACTGAAGGCCCAGGTTGCCCCTGAGTAACTTCTCCAAGTGATTACCGATATTTGGGTCTTAAAAGCCTTAAAAAAGGTACAGCAAATCAACTTCTACATCCAGCGTCAAGGCTCAGGTCGCCCCAGAGCTCCAAGTGATGACCGATATTTTGGGTCTTAAAAGCCTCAAAAATCGTCAGCAAACTCTGTGAACGCTGAAACGAAGAGACGGCCGGCGATTAGTGAAAAGTGCCCTGAGAGCAAGAAGACCTGCTCATGTACCGAAACTGACAGTATATACAGGAATTTGCTCGTCTTTACCAGGATCGGATAGAGGCCGAAGGGGGTAGAGTCATTAAGCCGAGAACGAGTCTTGAGTGTTGACACGATCCGCTGAGAGATACTCTTTGGTAAAAGTTTTGGAGGAGGTTCCGTCATGGTGTGGGCAGGGATTTCCGAGCTGTGCATTGTGGAAGGACCAATGAACTCTAGCTATTACATTAGCAACATCTTGAAAGACTATGTGAATCCATTTGCTGAGTATCCATCAAACACCAGCTGAGTAAAAAGATTAGGATGCGACCTGCATTTTTTTCTGAAACATACAGCGTCTTGCGATCTGCTCTGACAGATCGAGAAATGCGACAATTTAGACGATAACATTGTAACAAATCCTATCCAAGGCATGCCCCATGGAAGTATACTACTTTATTAAATACTCAACGCGGCAATACTCACTAAAAGAAGGAGGAATCCTTAAAAAAAATAATAATGTAAAATATTGATTTATGAAGTAGAAATGGCAGCATGCCTGACTGACAGCTATTCTGACAGTAGGTTTGTTAAATGCGGTGCTTAATGTTTAAAACGGGATATTTACTTCAATAACCTTACGTTGGCCAACAGGTTTTGAAAAAAAGATTCATCGAAAAATAATATAAACGATCGATTACCAGCTCATTCGCATTTCGAAGTTGGTAGGGTTGAACCTCACAAACATGTCTGACCTCATTAAGCAGATATATCTTGGCGCAGGACCACATTTTATTTTGAAAACAGTTAAAAGCAGCTAAAAGCGTATTCGGCTCCAACCTCTGTTGATTCATTTAAGAGCGTCAAGCATAATCCTTACTGGATTAAGTCTGTTGGAATTTTGGTAACGCACAGATTCTAGGGAAATACATTGGGAACATTGTCAATTCTGTCTGTATGATTCCGCATCTAAACTTTGATAGACCATTCTCCTGCTCATTTCCGCGTAGAGATGAATTGACCACAAATGAACCCACGAAAAGGGAATCAATATCCATCTACACAGATGGATCGAAGATGGACAGTGGAATCGGTAAATTCTCGGAGGAATTAAATATACACTGCTCAATCAGGCTTCCTGATAGTAGCAGTGTCTTCTCAAGCAGAGGTTCTGACAATCGCGGAGGCCATCGCGAAGAGCTTAAGGTTCTTTGCTTGCAGCACTCCACGATCCTCTGCTAGGTGCCTGGACACAGTGACAAAGCTGGTAATGAGAGGACCGACTGACGAACTAGAGAGATCGAGCACCGCAATCGATCTCTGTAATGTTAGAGAGCGAGTGGAGAATGAAAACCAACAATAGGTGGAAGGACTAACTACCTGTGAGGTATCACGGAAGCTTTGGCCAAAATACGACAGTGGCCGGACCATCAAACTTCAACAATTCGCTGTCTAAATTGGTAGGGGCTCTAACGGGTCATAACTTCCTAAGAAACCATACAATGAAACTAAATCTCAAAGATGATGATATATGTAAAGGCTGCAGAGACGAAGAGGTTCATGAGGACACACCTCATTTCTTTTGTCACTGCCCGAGTCTCTGTCACTTGGAGAACAGAACACTTGGAAGTCATTACTTCCATGACCTAGAAGAACTATCTGATGTCTCACAAAAACTCCAGGTTTTTGAGGATATCAGGATGGCTTCCATTCGTCCCAAAAACAAAAACTAACACAAACGAATGGTTGCGAGAAGCTAGGCCTAGGGTTTTTACCTGCTTGTTGCGCCACCTATTTATTTATTTTTTAGGATGGCTGGACGGCGTCGAGTAATCAGTAGAAGAAGGGACATGAGGGCTAATCATCCCAACATCAACGGTTAGCCCCCATTTAAAGGGCATTACAATGAGTCCACAAAGAACTAAGTGTGGAACAGCAGGATGTATTCTGCTCTGCCAACCCGTAAACCTAACCAAATCTAAGTTCTGTTGCACCTCAGGATGCTACTCATAGCTTTGTTTTGCAGATTTGCAGCCTTTCAATCTTGCATCACGAAAAAAATATTGTGGAGCAAAACTATACCTATAACAAACTCATAGATAAAAGTTCTCTAACCTTGCAACCTTGGAAAGTCGAAAGTTCCAGTGCATTTCAAGAGCAGTTGGGGGAAAAACGCCTCGCCAGAAATTTCCCAGTCAGCATGGTGCAGTGCATGTACCATGTCAATAATCACTCAATCTAAAATATCTGTCTGTATCTATACTCAGCAATCGACTAAAGGTGGCATTCTGATTATTTCCACGTGAATGAGATTATTTCGAAAACCAAAATTATACACAGCAACCGAACCGATTGGGAAGATGTGAGTAGAGAATGTGCAGACGTCATAACGACGCAATCGCCACGATGATGGATTAATTGAAGCGGAAAAAGATTCGATACTCGCACCGAAAGATAGTCCGGCCTTTATTGAGAGTATCTTCCATCACTTTCAATCTAAATATGACCCACAAAGATTTGCGTCCACTATGCTAATGTTGATGCTGATGCATGAGCCAAATGCTCATCGAATCGCAGACGACTTAAATGGCTTGGAAATGTTAAAAGTGTTCAATTAAGGTTTTGCTTTATAGAAAATGAGAATAATTGACTTTGCTTCGTTTTATTTCATTTCGCCTTTGTAGTGCGTTTTCGTAGAAGAAAATGCAGTCTGATAGACGAACCACTGTACTGGAAATGGAAACAATTAACAAAAGGCGTTACTCCTACCCCCAATACTTGCATTTTCTGTTTTCTTTTATTTCTGGTAGATAAAATTTTGTGTCAAAATGATCCACTTGGACTAAATCTAGAATCCAATGGCTTTTGTCCTTGCGACGTTATTCTACTTTCGCCGTAAATGTCACGAGGTTCATATATTGTCTATTATAGTGCTCATTGAGTTGAAGATGGTGTGTGTGATTGTGATGATGATTTTCTTAATGGTACTGGTACATCATCTTGGTCAGAAATAACCACACGTTGATATTGGTGTTTGGTGCGTTGAAGTGTGACTGGCACTTAAAAACATGGCTTCTTGACACTTGACATTGAGCGCGGTAATAGGGAAGAATGAAAAATTTGCAATTCTTCTGTTTTGTAAATAAACTCAGAATAAGTGTTCTTGTGGGCGTCGAAAGAACCATCAGCGCGTGTAACGTTGCAGTGATGCAGTCTCTATATAGGTCAAACGTTCAATTTACATGTGACAAATGTGAGAGACATTATTTGTAGTTTGAGTACTTTTTGACAGTTGCAATAACAATAATTCTGTAAACACAACTTTTTTATACGAAGTAACAATATTTATCTATCTAACTAACTCCGCTTAGTGCAAAATTTGTTTTGACATTTTCAAATGTGTCTGTTTAGAAATACAAAATCCGCCTTACCTTTAAAAAATATAGCTGTTGTCACAACAGATTTGATGACGCTGTCGAAATGCATATTTTGTCAGACGTTAAAAAATCGAAATTATATTTTTTTCTTTTCAATCAGCAAGCTGTCTAAAAATTATACAACTGACAAGTGACAAGCTAGACTGCGATGACAAAAATGACAGTCCCATTTTGACTATGTTGGTGTAGAGATATTGTATAATCATATTCTAAACTGGCAATCATCCAGTTGTCGTATTTAAAGAAACGACACGCGAATGACAGGTGATTCAAAATTAAATTGCCTGTCATAAGAATACAAATAAATAATTATTTTTATACAAGAGTATAATCAATAAGGGTATTCACTTAAACGCGTAAAGCCTCATAAACAGCGTAATCTGCAGAAATTTACCACCTCGTAAATCAACTGTCAGATTTTGTATGGAGAATAGTCGTATGAATTGTTTGTTTGATTTCAGATTTACAGTCGATTTACGCAATTTACGCAATGACATTTCGAGGGGTGTTCACTTAAAGCGCCGCAGAAATTTATAAATTTAGGAGCTGCATAAATTTATCAGATTAAGTGAATACCCTAAATGATAAAGGGAATAAAAAATAGCCAACAATTCCTTTTGTTCTTGTGTTTCTATACCATTTGCTCCCGTAATAATATTTTTGTGTTTGAACAAAGCTAAAGGCGCCGCGCTTGTTAGCAATCAGAAAAGTCCATCCGTAAAAACACGAAACAGAACAAAACTGAAACATTTAGGCCCTAGTTATAGCTATCATTGAAATGCATCATTGAAAATTTAGTTTTCCGATTTTAAGACGAATAATCAAACAATATTGGCTTTAGTTGGTATCAAGATAAAGCTAATCAATTGTGGAATTTTTTTACGAAAGAAATATCTTAATTCTGATTAAAACTTTTCTTTAAATCCAATTTTATTATTTCACTGATCGAAATCGATTTCAATGAACAGCTGATTCTCGTTTCTCTAATTTGGAACCCAATCGTTTCACTGATGTGTTCGATTCTCATTCTATTCTCAGCTGTCAGTTTTGCTTTCAATGATCAACTCTAAGCTCAAAACCTAGACTTGTTTGTTGAAAAGCCACTGACAGGTACTTCCACTGACAGGAATTTTTCAATGATTGCTATAACCGACTTGTCAAAAATATGAAACCACCATTCCACTGATTTGTTCCAATGATGCATTTCAATGATAGCTATAACTAGGGCCTTAACCCAAGAATTTCGTAGGAATTCAGTGGAACATGTGGAATTGACTGAGGAGTTGAAGAGAAAAACGGAAACGGAGCGAAAAAATTAATAAATTTGTTTTCTAGAAAATTTAGACAACAATTGCTTGATTTTTTTTATGAACTAACTATAATTTATAAGCAGCATTTTAGGGTCAAGATTAAGTTCAACCATTAAGTTTAAGTGCTAGATCCCAGGTACTTGCATGATTTCACTTTCCGCTTCAGCCCATTATTAAAATTCCAATTTCAAAAGTTCCTCTGTTATTTGAAACCCCAATTGAAGCCATATTGTTCTTAAAATGCTACCGAACACATTTTTTTTTTGCTCTTTTGTGGCACTTAAACTTAATAGTTTAAGGGCCAGTTTCAAAGGTTTCGGATAAAGTTTCGGATAGTTAGCACCAGATAAAAGCTGCTGATATATTTTTTACTGTTTGATCGACAAAGTCTCTGATAAACTAACTTGCGGAATAATTGATCAGCCACTAAGTTTGTTTCGAGACACAATGTCATTTGTTTGTTTCGTGTTTTCTAATATTTTTTGTTGTTTTAGGAAAGCCAAAAGAAAAATTACCGTTGATAAATTAACGGAAGACAAAATTGAAGCAGCAAAAATCCAAAAAATAATTCTAACAGAGGAGAATTCTCAGTTTGCGGCTGAGCTATTATTAAATTGGGTCCCCAACCAGGCTCACTATCGTCACGGGTCGTATGACACCTTCGTCTAGCCCAGGGGAAGAGTAGAGAGAAGGGTGATTTGTGGATAGGAGTGGGAGAAGACCTCCAAGCTTATCGAGCACGAGCACTCTAATTAAGAGTTTTTGGGCAGTACGTTGTTCATCAAAACAGCCGGTCTGTCATGGGTGACCCTACTGGCGACTAAAGCCGCCAACACAATAGCCTGTCGAATCATTACAACTTAAGCCCCCACACTAACAGAAAAGGACTTCGTGGTAGGAAGGGTTAGGAGAAAAGGGAATAAACTTTTCATTTGTCAGTCGCGTTTACGGCCGTTTTGGTAAGCCGGAATCGAATTCTGAAATCTTCACCGTCGAGTATTTCAAAATAGTTTGGATTTGGCGAAATACTCTGTTCCTACGGGGCCGTGTAATATGATCGTAATATTTTTCAAATTTGTTTTCTAAAAATTCAAACAAATCCATCTTATTTTAATTTTTTTTTGTTGAGTGGTTATTATTTGAAATTTTGTGGAATCGGCTCACAGCGCCACCTACCGGATCTAATTGTGAATATAAACCATCCCAAGACCCATTCAAACACACACACAAAGTTTCATTAAAATCGGTCCAGGAGTTTAGGAGGAGTACGGTAACAAACACGGACAGAAACATTAGGTGGGTTTTTTTGGCTATTCTATATAGGCTTAGAAAAATAATTTCATACACACCTATTATATATATAAAGATTTACATTTTAATTTAATGAAAAGGATTGGACTGTATTTTTAATTGCGTGTTCGACATTTACCAGTCTATTTGCCCAATTCGAATGATCAATACCTATATAGATTCTGTCAGTTTTCCTAATATAGCTTTCAATACTCGGTTGGTCATTTCGACTTGCCCATTAGTCTGAAGGGGTTGGGTACGTTTGCCTGCAATCCAAAAGGAATGAGTGGGAGGTTGAGTATGTGCAAAGCAACTTTTCGCCAACAAAATTTCTAATTTTTTTATTGTTTACAAAAATTTCCGCTGCCCGTAAAAAATAAGGACTTTTTGAAAATGTTCATTTCTGAATTTCATTTCGGGTTTCTGTGAATACGGGCTAAAGTTCCGGTCTGAAAGGAAGCGACTATAACATTCACATTTTCTACACTCACGAAAAAAAAAACACAAATGTCACTTGGACATTAGGTCCCGATCGGAATAATGTCCAAAAATGACAGATGAAAACACATAGAGCATAGACTATAGTCTAAAGTCAAAAATAATACCATTCTGGTCATTTGGAAGTTGGCTCTTGGTTTCCTGTGAAACGTACCAAAAACCCTATACATAGACATAAAAAAATAAATACTTTCCAACTAAAATGACAACTTTATAAATGTCACTATATCATTCTAGCTTTACACATTGAAATTCAGCTTCAAGTAAGTTAATTAAAACTGACCATCATTAATCGCTTTTAACCATTTATGGACAGTAAATAAAAATCACTATCTCTCTACTCTCCATGTATTCTATTGAGATGCGTCAAATTCATTTGAAATGAAAACTGTTTGCCAACCATAAACACCTTTAAAGTGCGACACTAATGGTCTTGTTTTGTGGAGTCGCCACGATATGTAATGACAATCTGATCACGGTTTTCGCTTTTATGGAAAGTTAATTGCACTAATTTTGTCATTGCGTCTTGTCACTTGGCACTGAATGTTGCTCATTGCAGACCCTGTTACTCGTATAGACAGTAACTTGATTAAGGTGAAATCAAAACAAAAGACGTCTATTAGAATCAGTTAAACAGATTCAATGTGACCATCTGTCGTGAGAGAAAATTGGGGCAGCTAAAGGATTTATTTTGTAAAGGTCAATAGACATCTTAAATTAATTTGCTATTTTTAGATTTAAACAATTTGAAAAATTTGAAGGAATAAAATCGTTAAGTGTTTTTCTTTTTCTCCTGTAAACAATATAAATCATGTGGTACCACACTGTATGCACATGCGTAGGGTAGGGTAGACGAAAATAACATTTTTTTTTTTTGTAATTCGTGTTTATCTAAGCATTTCCTTTTGTTGTTTATAGTTTAACATATAATAAAAAATGAAGAAATAATTTTGTTTTTTTCTTTTTTTTCAATTTCATTCATGAATTTTTATTTCGAAAAGTGACTGATTGATGAATGTGAACATTTTCGTTGAATATCCATAAAACATATATTAGTCACAAATTTGTATTTATTTACTCAAGGTGGGTCATTATACTATATGCAGAAGACAATAGACTGACAGAGATTTTATTTATCTACGGATAGCTCAGCTGGTAGGAGAGTAGGACGTTCGTGAAAAAAATCGATCCGTAATGGCTGTTTGGTATGCTCATTCAGTTTATTATACTTGTATATAGAAATACTAGTTGCGCCCGCAACTTCGTTCGCGACGTTAAATTTAGATTAAAAAAAAGGTTTTCTTTCTTTTTTCAGATAAAATTTGACTGCGACAAGGGAATGTGTTTCGATATGCACCTACTACCATAAAGCAGAACCACGATCAAGAACATCCCTTAAGCATTTTCTTTTTTGTATTGAATAATCATATTTGAGAATACATGTTGGTCCTAAAGGACTTGGCTATGAACGAAATAGCCTAAAACCATCTTACAGTATTAAGAAACATTTCAAAGAAAGTTTCATTGAAATCTGTCCAGTAGTTTTTGCGCTTTGAGGTAACAGAGAAAATTCCTACAGTTTTGTATGTATATAAATATAAAGGATGTTTTTCTTTTAGACGAACTAGCAAGAATAGGGTTGGAACTTGATACAGTAAATATCATTACATCAATAGACATCGCAATTAGTGTAGCAAAAAGAAATATTGACCAAAAATCAAGGGAAAAAATTAAAATGTTTTATGCATGTTTTTTGTTGTCCAATAAAAATTTAATTTGTAATGCACGACTAAAAACTAAGGGAGCACAGCACATAAAAGCTCTGCACCTCCCTCAAACCTAACCTAACCTTCTTTTAGACCCTTGTCAAACCGCGCTCTCATCCCTATATTTATAATTCTTCTGTGCCGCTGTGCGTGTGTTGTAACTGAACTCCTCCTAAACGGCTGGACCGATTTTGATGAAATTTGTGGTGTTTGCTTGAGTGGGTCCAAGGTTGGTTTAGATTCCACGTTTGGTCAAAATTGGACAAAGGGCCAATGGGGCCTCCCATACATAAAAAAAATACATTTCAAACGCTATTCTACGTCAATCATGGGAACAATAATGATAATATGCATTATCCTAACAAAATATATCTAGGCAATGCAGTTCCTGGGCACGAGCAAAGCCGGGCGGGTACAGCTAGTTTTTGATATTTCTTTGACATTTATTTTAAGTACATATTGCACAAATTGTTTTGAATGACACATGAAGAACGGTTCCAATTCGAACTATTTTTGAAGTTAATTAAATGAGGCAAATCGTCAAGATTCTAATAAAATATTTGTCTGAAATTAAATTCCTGTCATTAATTTTCAGAAAAAGTATTAATTGGGTGGTCCGAAGGCATCCTAATTAAAACACTTTTTTATAGAGAGATAAAATTTGACTGATTCCAAAAATCCATTCAATTATAATAGAGAGCCCTATCCCTGAGTAATGCTCTAGGCTATTTTTTATAAGTTTTATTTTTATTTATTTTTTAAGCTATTCTAATGAATAACGGCTCGCTTCAACTCTAGATTTTCTACGCAGCACGAGGGCAGGTTAGGTTGGGTTAAAAAGGGGTATGAGAGAGATGTCTCATACGGCACTAGGCACCATAAGGGCCCATCGCGATCCCTAGGGGGAACCAATTGCAGTGACCTACAATGGAAAAACACCTAAACACTTGCCCTTGAGAAAGCCCCAATATCCCTGCAAAAACCAAGCAGCCCCTTATAGTTGGTACTGTCTATCTCCTCTAGATGTTGGAAGAAGTACCTGCCCAGAAATTTTCTTCTACTGCGACATATTGCCTCACATTCACATGTCCCCTACGGCTTGCAGGTCATCGCAGAATCTACAATTGTCCGAGTCTGCCAGCCCGAGCCTTTTGGCATGTTTTCTAAGAAGACAGTGCCCTGATAGTATGCCGATCAGTGTCCTGAGCTGTTCCCTGCCTAGTTTGAGGATTTCCCTAGATCTTTTACGGTCGTATTGCGTCCAAAGTGCCTTAGATACTGCGTTACTGATGAGGACCTCCCACCTCCGGTCGGCTTCCTTAGTTATTTTATTCCTAATATCGCTTTTTATGATGCAAGGATGTGGTTTAATATCCACATCCCCTCCATCTAACATTTCCCCGCCTCTTCTCGCAAGCTCATCAGCTTACTCATTTCCAGCTATACCGCAGTGTCCTGGTACCCAGCACAGTCTCACTCGGTTCTGACCGCATAATGCCTTGAGCATTGTGCGACAGTTCCTGACTAATTCAGAATTGTTGTTTGTAGATTCCAGTGCCTTGAGCGCAGCCTGGCTATCGATGTAGATGGCTATATCCCTTCCAGATACAGATCTCATCCGCATTAGCTCTGCCGCTTTCAGAACAGCCAGAACTTCTGATTGGAAGACACTGCTTGTATCCGGCAGTCGTATAGACATTTTTAGGTCTGGGTCTACGGAGTAGATTCCAGCTCCAGTACCTTCCGCTGTTTTTGAGCCGTCTGTATAGACTGCTACTTCGCAATGTTTAATTACTTTATCCCTTTGCCATTCGCATCTTTCCGGGTATGATACCTCGTACGGAGTGTCGAAGTCGACCAGAGGGTGAATTTCATCAGTTTGCACCTGTACCTACGCCAGGGAGTAGCTCCGCTAGTATTGTACAGTGTCCAAAACTGCCCTCTTTAAAATAACACAAGGTTGTGAGCCGGTACGCACTGCTTCCCACAATTTGCTTAATATGCAAGTCAAGTGGCGTGAGGTGTAGAAAGGTGTCCAGCGCTGCCGTAGGAGTTCTGCGAAGTGCACCCGTTATTGCTATGCTAGACGCTCTCTGCACCGACGCCAGTTTGCCGACTATTGTTTTCTTCTTTGTCGCCTTACACCACACTAGTGCGCCATATGTAAGTATGGGCCTTACCACCACTGTATATAGCCAGTGCATCATAGCAGGTTTTAGGCCCCAAGTCTTGCCTACTATTTTTTTACAAATAAAAAGAGCGTTATACGCCTTTTTAATTCTTCCCCCTACATTTGCATTCCAGTTCTTTCTGCCCAGAATAACCCCAAGATACTTAGCCTTGTCAGACAGAGGCAATTCCACTACTTCCAGTTTTGGGAGGTTAAAGTGTGGTATCTTATGTTTCCTGGTGAAGAGTACCAGTTCCGTTTTGGAGGGGTTGACGTTAAGTCCACAACCCTTTGCCCATAAGTTGACTTTTCTTAAGGCATTATCCATGATTTCACTTAAGGTGTTTAAAAACTTTCCCTGAATGATAATAACTAGATCATCAGCAAATGCTGTGGCACTTATTCCCCTGGAGCAGCACTAACTTAAGTTTAAGCAAAATATTTTAACAAATCTGGTCAATTGAGGTCATTGACCAAAGTCGTACATCGCTACCCTGTATATCTAACATTCAGGTATTATCCATGTCGGTTAACTTTTATGTCACTGCTCTTCAACTTCAAAGCATACCCTTAAAGATTATTAAACATTTTAGACACCGGACGGTTTAAATTAACAATTTATATCCTGCCATTACATTAATCTTTAAATGGGCCAAAAAAAAAAACCCTCAAAATAGCCGCATCTCATTGGTCCGCACTATATTCAATGCCTTAAAAATTCAAAAAATCACCTCAAAGGGATTTTACGATAATAAAAAAAAAATAAAAAAACTCGTCGACTGTCATCGATGAAAGTATGTCCAAAGTGCGCACAAGATTGCGCACACTTAAGTCCAATCAATAAGCCGTCCATCAATTTACCTTTCTATTTACACCTATGTACCTCTTAACCAAAACGTGTAAGACCCACAATGAAGAAGAAAAGAAGCACAGCCAGGTAAACATAAGCACACGTAAATTCGACCGGTTAAATTGAAAGACAAGCAGCTGCTGTACCAGACTCGGGGCAAGAAAAAAAAAGTGAAAACTTATATGACGACTTTGGAAGAGACACTTTAAGCGACGAGTGCGACTCTTTACATAACTTTCCCGGGAGAGGAGCAAACATAAGCGACTGGCTTCAATGGACGCCATCATATCGCTCAAAGGTCCAGCACCAGCACCAACCAAAGAAGAAAGTTGATTTACTACTTGCGACTTTCAGATTCCGATGCGTATGTCAAATGGAAGGAAATTAAGGGACACGGTTACATCAAAGCGAAGCAGCTCTTTTTAGATCATGATACAGGTCCCGTGATTCCAAAATCTCTGGTAATTTTGCCGCCCGTTGAATGTATCTGTTAGCAGATTTGTTATTTTTGTGAATCAACACACACGTTTTTTTTTTGTTCGTATTTCTCCTTTACGCAAGTATAAAATGATTTTTGTGAATCATCGATGATTCCTCTATAAACACCTTTCGATTTAGATACACATTTGCTATAGCGGCCAGTCACCCAATCTGCCAGGTGTGGATACCAATACAAAGAGTGTATCTAATCAGTTGGAGGACAATTGGGTTCGTCTAGAACCGGTGGTGGTGGAATAATTAATGTTTTGTTTGGCAATTCATAATTCACATTTGATTCAATGGAAGTGAAACTATTACGGCTGATTGAGTAGGGTGGTAGATGCGGCATCTTGCTAGAGTTTTGTTGGCGTGAGATTGTAAACAAATTCGAGAAGAGAGTCTCCAAGAAATGAACACAAATGGGTGTTTTGAAAAAGGGAACTTTCTTGTTTACACTATGACTGAGGGAAGAGGTGGTAAGGTATTTTTGTGTTTTATATAAACATATGAGTTTCTGTTTTAAAGGTTATCACGTGTGAAGAACTTTTTTTAACACAAAGTCTTATGTATACTTGAAAAGCTATGATTTCCTTTTAATTTAGCTGTGCCAACGTTGATGGGTATTCCTTATCACTTTATCAGTACCTTGAATATTCAAAAATTGTAACAGAATGACTAGAAAAGCAGAATAGTTTGATTGTAACTAACTTCAGTTTGTTCTTCTGGAATTTCGCGCTTAAAAAGCTCGGCCGATAAACCGTCCGGTCCTGCAGCTTTGTTGGACTTCAGCTTGGATATTGCTATCCGTACCTCATTTTGGTCAGGTGGACGGAAGTCTTGGCTTTCATCGCCCAGGTTAAATGGTTCATTCTGCCTGACAGCGGAATTTGTGTCGTCTTCGCCGTTTAACAGTCTGCAGAAATGGTTTTTCCATGTCCTCAGCACCGACTGTGACTCCACTACAAGGTTTCCTTGTTCGTCTCTACAGGTCTCTGTTCGGGTCTTGTTCCCGTGACACGTTCTTTTTACCTTTTGGTAAAACTTCCGAACATTGTGCCTGGAGTAACACCTCTCTATTTCCTCGATCGCGCGCTTCTCATGCTCTTTCTTTTTCCTTCGGAGAAGCCGGTGTTCTCCCCTCACAGTATTTCCTCGTTGTTGTGGTGTCCGGGATATCCGCATACCTACGTACCTTGGCTACAACAAGGTAGTGATCCGAGTCTATGTTGGCCGCTCGGAAGGTTCGGACATCTAGAATACTGGAGGAGTGCCTTGCGTCGATCGCAACATGGTCAATTTGATTGACGGTTTGTTGATCTGGTGACCGCCATGACCCTTTGTGAATGTTGAAGTCAGGAAACCGTGTGCTAGCTATAGTAACATTACGTCCCGCAGCAAAGTCAATTAGCCTAAGTCCGTTTCCAGACATGGTGTCGTGTAGGCTGTGCTTTCCGATTGTGTTACCAAAGATGTCCTCCTTTCCTATTTTGGCGTTAAAATCACCTAAAACGATTTTAACGTCGTACTTAGGACATTGCTCATATGTTTTGTCGAGGAGCTCATAGAAACATTCTTTGGTAGCATCGTCTTTATCTTCTGTGGGGGCGTGAGCGCATATCAGGCTGATGTTGGCGAATTTAGCCTTAATGCGGATAGTTGTAAGGCGTTCACTAACGTGTCGAAAGCTCAAGACTTCTTGCCAAGTCTGCCGCTTACAACAAATCCGCATCCAAATAGACGCTGCTTCTGTTTTCTGTAGCAATCACAAGATGTCACAGGTTTTCATCCTTCTTTTGCCAGGCCCATCCCACCGCACCTCCTGGATGGCGGTGATATCTGCATTGTAGCAGTCTAGGGCCTCCGCTAATTGTTCGGCTGCACGCGGTCTGTTCAGGGTTCGAACATTCCACGTGCAGATCCGAAAGTCACTGTCCTTTTTTCGTTTTGCAGGGTCGTCAACAATAAATCCATCCGTATCCGAGGCTTTTGGTTGCTTCGTAACATACGATTTTTTCCGTGGTTGGGTAGTTAGCCCCACGCACAACCCCCAATCTGAAGGACCAGGCCCTAAAATGACCCTAGGACAGCGGGTCGGATACTCCGTTGTCAGTAACCCACTTCGGGGATATGAGTGCTGCCGTTGGTCCATAAAGGGTTCATCCGCCACCATCTCTATTTCAGCACCCTGACTAGTGCTGAAAATCCTTACAGACCTTTGCTCCAAATATGTCAGAGTATCTGCCATCTCGACTGTTGACAACACCGTTGATTCAATCTTGTGGATTCATCCGCTGTATGTCCTCTTTCTAAGGGGCTCATGTAAGACCTCTGAGACTCGTTCAGACAGTCATTCCGACAGAGCATTATAGTGTTGCTATTTTCTTCGTGTTCAACACTCGCGCTTATAAGTTTAGCAAGCCAAGCCCAGGTGGGCGAGACCAGTACCCGGTGGTTACCACGCGGAGGTAAAATAAGCACAATTGATGTGTATGAAAAAGTTGCAACAGCTGGTCACCGCCAAGTTGATGCCAATCCGCGCCTACCCGATTCATACACACCCAACCACCGGCTGACTAGTTACGCACCTAATTTTTGTTGTTCTATATAAGAGAACTTGGCTCTTTTTTTTACATTTATATTTTTGGTGTGATTTTTCTTTCGGGAACACGCCAAAACGGACATGTTATACCTCAGCCTTAGATAAACTGAATGTCCATCAGAATCACAGTATTTTTTGAAAACTGCCAGAATTTCTTCTCACCACAAAAAAAAAAAAAAAAATAAAAACTGGTGTGATAATATTAGACCACGACTGCAATATTTACCTCATTTTCGAATATCATCAAGAACACTTCTAGCCATGGAAGCAATAACGATGACAGAGTACGTTGCGTTGCGTTGTGTGAAAATTTCACACGCTCTAACGCAACCGAATGTATAACATCATTTCTTTTTTTTAAATCGCAATAATCCAAGGACTGGTCTAACTTTAAGTCTGTTTCCAATGACGCCATTGAAGGTCAGTCTAATAGAATTTAAAATCATCTTCTTTTTGAAATCATCATTTGTCTCCAATCATGCGTCCCCGAATTCATAGATACATACCACTACCTCTACTAGATGTCACAATGTCATTGTTGTTTGGTCTTAAATTTTTGATATTTTTGACCGCCCGCCCCCATGCGATGCCACAATAAAATAATATTTTTTTTATGATTCATTTAATTTTGATTAATAATTCCCACAAAAGTTTAATTGAATCGAATTTTTGAAATTGGAAAAAACACGAAACATAAATCATTCATTTGCAGATAAACAGCAGACGGGTAATGGTGTTTGTCTCGTTGAACTACTTAAAGTGTTTATTGTGAATTATATATGTTAGTATTTGCAGTGTTTATTCTTCAGAAATGTATCCATTCCATGATGGACTTTGGACAGATGAGTTGACCAAGAATACTGATCCTTATAGTCGAGAGGCACGTGCCATTGAATTTTCTCTGGAAAATTAGGTTTATAACACTTGAAATATTTACCTAAGACTCTATGGTAATTCAAATACAATGTACAGCAGATGAAAGAAAATTTCAAATTTTTCATTATGCAAACAACCACACTAACACACACACACACACACTGTTTGTTTTATTATTTCATATGGAAAAACAAAAATCACTCATTCAAAGAGAGAGATTAACCCAAAATTTAAAGCTGAGGTATTTGACCGAGTTAACATGAGTTATGGATGGGATGTGCCATTGAGAGCAGGGAATTTAATTAAATGTCGTCAAAGGGAGGATATTTATAGACAACGATGCACAAATTCCAAAGTCAATAGAGGGAATGGGCGAACAAAGGAATTGAAAAATCCACTGAACTGTAAATTGAAGTGCTGAGTGAGTCTTTTTACTGAGGATGAAAGTGATGAGGAGGTGTTGAAATTTAGTTTAAGATAAATGTAGATACTCGGGATAGCTTAACCTCAATGAAATTTCTCAGATCTAAAGAAAGAAAAGAGAGGGAGAGATAGGAGTTGGACTCTTGTGATTTTTGGGAATATTCTAGAGGTGTTGAGGGGACTATTCTATGAACCTAAAAGTTAAATGCTGTATATATGTAGGTATTTAAAATGGACACGAAATCTTACGCAATTTGTGAAGCTTACAAGGGATTTGGGTGGGTGGGTTAATAACGTGAGAAGGTATTTGCATACCTAGAGAGCGGCGCCCGGCAATCAGATGGCACAAGAATTCAAAGTTACCATCTCAGATGAACGTGCTCATTACCAGATTTTTAAGAAGCTTAAGAAACTATAATTTCTCTTTAAAGTTAAGGGTCTTTGTATACTTTAACTCAGGTCTACGACAAGTGGTATTTATCGGCGGTATTATAGATACCACTTGGCATTTAATTCACCAAATTATGAGCTAAATTTACTTGGCCTAGTTATGGCGCCTTAAAAAATGAAATCAGTTGAAGCAGCTGACGCTCTGCGTTTGGATCATTTCTGCAGTTGAGATATCTTAGAAATACATAGAAAAGAGAGGTTTGGTTTTTAAACTGGCAACACTATTTTTACAGATTGTCAACTTGACAGTTGAAAGTTGGTCTGTGGTTAATACGTTTTGCCACTTTACAAAGAATAGATTACCGCCAGAACAACGCGTGTAAATTGTGCACGGTTCGGCTCGCCAAACTTATCGTGCGCTACGTTCATTTTACGGTCGACATAATCGTCCATCTGAGCGTTATTCGGAACACGATGAATCGTTTTCGCACCACGTACACTCTACTGGATAATACGCATCCCCAAAGATGACAAACAGTGCGAAATGGGTCGATTCGTCATTGTGGATAGCAATTGGAGCTATGCCCATGCACTTGGCAGATTTTATGGAAAGATCTTGGCATAAAAGCTTGTAAGACCCAGCTTGTACAAGAGGCATAGTTTTGGTTTCAACAAGATGGTGCAACATGCCACACGGTACGCGACACCATCAATTTATTGCGGGAAACATTTTTGCTGAGCTGGACCTGTGAACTGGTCTCCACGATCCTGTGATCTCAAACCGTTAGATTACTTTCTTTGGGGGTATGTGAAGTCACTAGTATATACCGATAAACCAGAGACGTTGTACAATTTGGCAGTCAACATTCGCTGTGTTATTGTTGACTAGCTGTACCCGCCCAGCTTTAACCGTGCACAGGAATTGTATTGCTTAGGTCTTAGATAATAATGTTCTTTTGTAAAATGCGAAAAATGAGAATAAATCTATTTTCTGGAATTTTCTTTCTGCATAAACCTGAAATATACAGCAATACAAAAAAACAAAAAAAGAAACATGAAAATCATATAAGATGTTTTTTTGTATGAGAGGCGTCACCCCCGTTTGTCCAATTTTGCTGTGGCGATATCGATAATGGATGTAATGTATTGGATATCTTCATCGCCCTACCTCTCCTTGATCATGCTACTTGTTCGTAATGCTGTATTTCCTTTCCTTTGTTTCCCTCTTCCTATGGAATCCGAACAACTACCTACCCCAACCCTACACTGTTACCATACCACATATCGAATGAAATTCTGGAATGAAACCTGTTTTGTATTATACGTCTCTTCTCTTATGAAGATTATTAATATACCCCATGCCATACTGCAGTACGCACGACGCACCCCATCCCCATCCTGCATGCATCGGACATACGATCATAATATACATACCTACATTATATAACTGACCATAGCACTCACTGCGAAAACAAATCAATCCTTTTCGAATATGTAGTATACGTATTGTTTCTGTTTGACGATCGCAAAAGTATAAACATCCATTTGGGTATATGTGTATGTATATATTTTCACTTCAGAAAAGACATTTTGGCTAAAAACTGTTCCTAAGGACGTGGCTATAAACGACATAGCCTATAGCAGTCTTACAGTCTTAAGGAACATTTTAAAAAAAGTTTCATCGAAATCTGTCCAGTAGTTTTTGAGTTTTTAGCTGACAAAGAAATGTCCTACAGTTTTATTATATGTATAGATATACGACCCTAGTTGCTCGATAAAGTTGTCGAAAATTGGACTTCACGATTGCGCTTCATTCGAACTAGCCGTGGAGCGCATATGCACGAAACTATTTTTAAGCAGTAATGGCATAAAATTATCTATTAAATAAAGCTAATATCATAGACATTAACATTAGCTTCAAGTGTTTTATTTCATATTGAATTTGTATACTTCTAAAAAAACACCTTTTAGTATATCTGGCATGGGATTCAGGGTTGTTCGCCCATAGTCGGAGCAAACGGAAATATAATCAAATACTTTCACGACATCTGTGGACGAAAATGGAAACAAACAAATTGTAGATTCAAACCATTGCTCACCAGAATATTTCAAAATTCTTTTTGGTGATTTTTCGTTTTCATAACGACTGTTGACAGAAGCCTTGGGTTCTTATTTATTTATCTATAAGTAGCTATACCCGCCCAGATTTGCCCATGCGCAGGAATTGTACTGCTGAAATTTGTTCTTGCAATACTATTCAAAATTCGAAGTGTTATTTTGTTTTTTTATGAGAAGTGTCAAGCTCTTGAGTCCAATCCCACCCACATTTTATTAAATGCTGCTAGCAATAAACTTCTGTTTACCAAATTTCAAGACTAAAGCTGCTATAAATGTAAAAATATAGTGTAATTTTGAGATTTGGGTATTCAGCGTCATCTACCGGAAAACTCTTAACCTTTTGATTTGAGTGCACTTTTCACTTCGTACTAAATATATTATGACTAATATTGCGTAAGCTTTATTTCAATCGACCGACTAATTTTGGAAGTCTCAAGAAAATTCGTGGGAGGTACCACGCCCCTTTGTTAAATGTTGACCACCCTGCACAGAAAAACTTAAGCTCAATCGGGTGGATAGATTTCGCGATATAAGAATTTAAAAGTTTTTTTTTTGTATGTAAGGTGATGGCGCAGCTGTCAAACGGTGGGTCCGCTATCAACGCCATCTATGGAAAGAAGCCCGAAGGGTCTATATAAATGAATGCACATTGTCGAAATACAATTCTCATTGGTGGTGTATTCCCATACAAAATGGAAATTTAATTTTTCGTCGAATTTTCGATTTCGATTTCTTTGGGATTTTCCGAAACAAAGAAAGATTCATCCAAATCGTTTGAGCCGTTTTCGAGTTTTTGCGAGATATATATGGACCCCTCTGAGGGCTACTTCAAGGTTTAATACTTAAAAAAAACTTTAAGAAAGTCTGAAAAAGATCCAAATAACCAACAAATAATGACCATTTCAGAAGGCATCTCAATAGAGTCCCTCATTTAAAACTGTAAGTCCGTCATACCCATTCGTGTCAAAATGATACCTTGCTCGTTCAAATAGATAAGGAATTGAAAAGCACGGCGGCATACAATTTTTTGAAGCAATTAACTTGAATTTCCAAGAAGAGAACATCAGAAAATGTGTCTTCCTATCTCAAAGTGTTCTTGTTAGTCATACTGCTCCTCCATCGATTGTGCAAACACATGTCGATTGATTTTCTTTTTTTTTACGTCCATGATATATTCGGTTACCCCTTCAACTTGGCCTCGCAAGCTGGCTGGCCACTTAAACAGTCACAGACGTCGTAAGCGTCGTCGTTTGTCTGATTTTCTTAAATAGTTTCGCATATAGTATTATCATCACGCGCGCGGGACTGTGCGTCTTATAACACACGACAAAGTACTCGTATCCACACACGCCGGAAAGGAAAAAAAAAAAAGTTTTTGTTTTTTTTACATTGTTTTTCTTTTCGATTTTTATTCACCCCAACAGGCAAAGTTTAAAAATAATTGAAAATAATAAACATAACACTAGTTCGTGGTTTTGGCGCATTTGTCGACTCGTCCGCCGAATACTCATTTCAACTGTATGGCTGCCGAAGCTTGCTGCTTTGTCGAGTGGTTTTCTTGCCAAAGTAATCGACTTATATTAGTTTTATTTTATTGGCTTCACATTCGCAACAAAATTGAAAAGCACTTGAGATTAAGGAAACCCGTCACTGGGTATAGCCGACGATGTCTATATTCGAGGGGGCAGGCTACTAAGAGAATTTTTCAATTAACTTGGTCATGTTTCGAGATATTTTCAATTGGAAATTTGC
Source organism: Cheilosia scutellata (assembly GCA_955612985.1). Lineage (NCBI taxonomy): Eukaryota > Metazoa > Arthropoda > Insecta > Diptera > Syrphidae > Cheilosia > Cheilosia scutellata. The sequence goes on along the minus strand of OY015313.1, from coordinate 89,689,344 downwards.
TATCAATTGGAATACACTCGCACAGCGGTATATGTAAGAGGAAAACGGCACGTAACACGCAATGCATTGACCCGATAGAAAATAAATACAAATGTAATAATAATAATAACTAAAGGAAATGGATTTGTATTATCTATGTAATCGCAAATTGGTGAATTGAATAATTCAAGGATGTTGCGATTTTAATTATAAATTTATTTTGATCAATGTTAGGATGAGTTTTGATCAATTTTGAGACTGGGACGTATGTGGAATATTTTTAGTTTAATTTTTGTAACCGAATTTTCAATGATCAGTTGAGAATTATGACGGCTGTCTGGACTTTGTAAAGAAACATCCTACAGTCTTTCACCAACATTCTCTGTAAAGACGGCTGATTGGTGACCAATTGCATGACGGCACGTGCGTCGTCTGACCGATACTCCAGGGACCTTTGCGAACTCTTCAGTAACAGTAGCGATAGTCTCAGCACAGCAGAAAGGGTGCTTAAGGGCCGACTAGACCTGTGGCCTATTTCACCAACTTACAAATTTGTATTTACAAGTATTTTTTCACAAAATCTGTAGAAAAATTACAAATTTCCTTTAAAAATAATTGTGGTGAAACAGAATTTGTCTCTTTTTCTAACAAAATTGTCAATAAATAATTGTAAATACAAATTTGTAAGTTGGTGAAATAGGCCACTGGCAGCGTCTCGTATTGATTCATACTTTATTTGCGAATGTAAACGTCGTAGTGGTTGCCAACTTGGTGTCGGACGATCGGCAAATCTGCGTCGAAATTAACGCTGTGCCAAAACACTGACGAATTGTTCCACAAAAAAATTTAAACAATTTATTCCGCGTACTTTAGGAGTACTACAATACACGTTTGGTTGACGTGTATTTTATATCACTTTACTTCACAAATGTCAAAGTAGAATTGACATTTACCGCCATTTGCAAAAAATTATAGCATCTCTTGATAGGGTGACGACTCTTACGCCATGACCATCTGTATGCGACCAGTTTCCTGTGGCTTTAGGCGGTTAAAGGCACCCATACCAGAACAAGGTAACCGAATTGATGTTTTCGTAAAAATAGGACTGATCGAATTACATATGTTAGCAATTGATTAAAACAAATTGTGTCCAACCGTTTATGCAATAAACAAATGTATAGTTCAGTCCACTAGTGAACAAATTTATGTTGTGAACGCTTCTTCAAACTCAGTTAATTATTTCAATAGATTCGTTGATCAACTCATCAAATTGCTGAAAAGAATCATAGTAAGCAAGTGATGAATTTATTGAATTTTTGAATAGCTTCGTACACTTAACTGATCAACTCATTGAAATGTTAAATAGCTTCGTAGGTAGGTACACCTAGTTGATCAACTTATTAAATTGCTGAAAAGAATCGTAGTAAGCTAGTGATGAATTTATTGAATTTTTGAATATGTAGCTATTTTTGAATAGCTAGTTGATCAACTAGGTGTATGTAGGTACACCTAGTTGATCAACTTATTAAATTGCTGAAAAGCCTCGTACATTTAATTGATCAATATTGCCTGTTTAATATATTGTTGAACTGGGATATACACAAAATTGATCAACTGGTGTGATTTTGACAACATAATATGTTGCTCGAGTTGGTCAACTACGTTTTCGACGATTTAATATACTCATTTTTTTTTTTTTTTTTATAATAAACACGCTCTAAAGCTTTAGCTTTTGGCCTGTGAGATAAGGCCCAGTCATCCAACACCAACAACAATACTAATGCAAGTACTATCTGATCTGTTTAACCAAAGTAAAACGCTCGATCTTCTTGCATTCTCATTTTTGGAGCTTTGTTTGCAGACTAGGCGTGTAAAGCAATCCTCCTTTTTTTTTATAATAGACACGCGCTAAAGAGGTTATGACTACTCTTTTAATGTAGGGTGAACTACACAGCGCCGGCGTTAAGGAAATGAGGATAGATATGATAGGAGATACCGATGCACATTGGTTTTAAATGTTTGTAAATTGTAACAAGGATGAAAAACAGAGTTTGGTAAAGCATTCCACATTCGTGTTGTACGGCTTATGAAAGAATCTCTATATTTCAAAGTACGGCCGAAGATAGGCTGAACTGTTTGTTAAAAAAGCGATAAAACAGCGAGAGACAGGCAACATTTCTGCGATGTTCAAGCGAATTAATAGAGTTCGCGATATTTATGTCTCCGATAAGTTTTAACGCACGATCTCGATCCTATCCAGTAGGCGCAATATGGTTTTGGGCGCACCAGACCAGATATGAGAATTGTACTCAAGTTTTGGGCGAATGAACGCCTTGTATATTGTAGCCAGATAAGAAGGGGTAAAATATTTCTTGCACCTTTTGAGAAAACCTAGACATTTCGCAGCATTCTTGGCGACTTCGTGTATGTGGTCATTCCAACGTAGGTTGTCATGAACGCACATACCGAGAATGGAAAGTCTTTCGGTTTCGGTGATGCAAGTGCCATTCATGGATAAAGGCTGTAGGTTCGGGTTTCGCTTTAGAGACAGCAGACAGCATTGTGTTTTCGAAGCATTAAATTCCACTCTATTGGCTTTAAAATGCTGTTAAGGTCGGAATTTAATGAGCTTAACATACGTTGCCGTTCCAGTTCTACGGCCGAAGAGCAGGGACGTGAGTCCTGGAAAGAATATGAGAAGCTAAGAGTGCTGTCATCAGCGAAGGAATGGATTGGATTAGATGTTGCAGACAAGAGATCATTTATAAAAATGAGAAAGAGAGTCGGAGACAAGACGGAGCCTTGGGGAACACCAGCATTTATATGGTGAGTTTCAGACTTGAAACCATCCAAAACAACTTGAATTGAACGGTCAGAAAGGTAGTTTCTAATCCATTGAATAAAAGACGCATCGATCCCATAAGCACGCATTTTCGACAAAAGAGCTTGGTGCCAAACTCTGTCAAATGCCTTTGAAATATCAAGCGCAACAATCTTCGACTCACCGAAGTGATGGAGAGATTGACTTCTCGGTGAGATAAGTCATCAAATCACCAGTGGACCTGTTGCCACGAAAACCGTACTGCCGGTCATTGAGGAGTTTCCGAGATTCAAGATATATCATAAGCTGACGATTTATCAGCGTTTCCATGACCTTAGAAAGAATGCACGTAAGTGCTATGGCTCGGTAATTGGTGGGAGAAGAAGATTCGCCTTTTTTAGGGACAGGCTGGACAAATGCTGTCCTTGGGATCGCTGACGAGGCCGAATTCTTAATATATTTTACGAATGACCAAAAGTTTTTACTACCCTTGGGACATTGTAGTATTTTTTGCCTCAACTTTTGGTCATATGATAATTTGACACGCTTTATGAGGGCATTGCAGTCATTTCTGGCTCGTTTAAAATTTTTTCGGTTTTCCTCGGATGGGTTGGCCTTGTAAGACCGAAAACTCAACTCCCTTAGTCTAATAGCCTCTTTACAGCTCGAGTCGTACCACGCGTTTTCTTTTGGTTTGATACTCTTTATCCTGTGAAGGATAAATGATTTCATACCTAAGGTGATTATATTTGTTACCATATCAGCGGCGGCATCCACGTCGTTATCGAGGAAGCATAACGACCAGTTAAAACTCCTAAAGAAGCTGTTAAGTCCGCCCCAGTTGGCTTTCTCGTATTGCCAAACGGTGCTTTTTGGAGTTTTTTCTTTAACTTTGTGGTCGGAGTACGAGAAATTAGCTGATATGGTACAGTGGTCTGACGAGCCTAGAGGCGATAATACTTCAATGGAGTATTTATTAGGGTGGGAGGTGAGAAACAAGTCCAGTGTGTTGGTATTTTGACCGTTAATGTCTGGTACACGTGTTGGCTCATTTACAAGCTTAAATGAGTTGGTTTACCTCAGCAAAGATCTGCGCATAAATTCCTTCCGGTGTTGTCTGTCCAGAATGTTGAAGCCAGTCAGAATTGTGGATATTGAAATCGCCCGCAATGACGATTTCTGTATGAGGGTAAAGGGAGACAATTCTTGTTATGGAGTCAGACAGCACATCGAACTCGTTACAAGTCGAGTTGCTGTCAAAATGCGCAGTAAAATGTGAAATTTTCTCTTAAATGCATCAAAAGTAGGAATTAGATTCCGATAATTTATTTTTTTTTTAATTAAAATTGTACTGTCAATGTCAATTTTCCTATCAGATGGATGCGTTGCCAACTCATGTTTTCATTATTCGATGTTCGTTTTTTTCGGCAATCCTTGATGGCGCTGCGAAATTAAGTCCAAGGAAATAAGGCCCAAAAAACAAAATGAAATAAGGCCCCAAAAATTGGGCAATTTTCATAACGAAATAAAGCCCAATTTATTATGTGGAAATAAAGCCCAAAAAAATGAAATTACACCCAAAAACAAAAATGAATTAAGGCCCCAATGTATATTTTAATTTTTTCAAATTTTAAACAAATGAAAATATGCTCAAATATCTTAAATACCTAAACACATTCATTGTATCTTCTACAATTTGTCTACGATAAGGACATTGGAAATTCGATAAACCTTTACCAATAGCTTCAGCTAGTAGTTTTAGGTTGCATTCAGTGCAATCGTCCTTTATTTTATTAATGGCTTATAATTCCTTATATGCCGCTTCATTAGGCAGATGGTTGTGTTTAACATAATTTTTTGAATGTACACCAACCAGGGATGATAATGCTGAACCCAAAAAAAGTAGCAAATTGCCCGAAAAAACGAAGTAGATTTACAAAAAATGAAGCAGACATTTGGCGAAATGCTCAAAATGATAAAGTTAGGTCTTCAATGGGATAATGGGATCTAAAGATGGATGTGTAGTGTGACAGAAGCACATAAATGATATTCTATAGTGCATTACATGTCACATTTTCTTCCTGATATTTATATTTCGTTGCTTTTTTCGTCGTTGTTGGAGTATTTAGAGTCATATTGATCAAAAATGTCTATTTTAAATGATATTTTGAACGGGGCAAGGACATAAGTCCCCGGGACATAAGTCCCAAATTTTATTTTTGGAACTTATGTCCCAACTAAGTGGGACATAAGTCCCAATTTCGATTTGGGACTTATGTCCCACCTCATCGGGACATAAGTCCCAACATTTTTTTGTCGAAAATGGGACATAACTCCCAAATTTTCGGACAGATAATATTTAGCAAAATATTGCGGATTTCCATTGGGCATCCAACAAACAAACTTCACAAGTAAACAAAAGATTTGTTTTTAATTATCTACTGGAAAAATGGACATATAAATTAATTTTTATTTACCATTGCTTCTTCGTTTATCTTTGCAAAACAGATATGTACTACACGTAACTCATCTTAGCTTAGTCCCACTTCGGTGTGGGTTTCCTTTCATGTTTTAAATGCACTTCTTGTCCAGTTTTAAATATCTGCAAGGCAAGCAGACTTTTTCAAATGGTAGGTCCTGCCACAGTGCACAATAGGAGCGATCAAGTTGTGCATGTAAATAAACCAAAGGCGTAGCCAAGAAACGATGCGAAGGGGATGATCGATTTTCAATGAACATAAATGCGTAGCCGAAAAAAATTCGCGCGAATTTTTAATTTTCACACCCCAAATCGATCCTCCCTTGCTCAACATTTTTTTCGGCTACGCATTTATGTTCATTGAAAATCGATCATCCCCTTCGCATCGTTTCTTGGCTACGCCTTTGGTTTATTCGCGCGAATTTTTAATTTTCACACCCCAAATCGATCCTCCCTTGCTCAAAATTTTTTTCGGCTACGCCTTTAGATTCTTCCCACGCAAAAGTTTATCCTCATAATATGGCGGGGTGGTGTGTGCTAGAAATTACCACCTACAATAGTCGATGATGAGTCAGAAACTTCAGAAAATCTTTCTTCAATTAAAATCTATATACCTTACAGCTTACACAAAATCTATATACACAGTTAATAATTGCCTGCATCCACAGGATGGATAAACATTAAATATGCTATCAATTAAAAAATGTCGTTCTGATTAAGGCAATGTTTCAATTTACTCAACGATTTTAGATGCCCGGAATATGTTCCATCCAAATTGGGCTTCTAAAATCGAGTTTTTGTAAAAAGAGTTTTGCTTATCCACGGCGTAGTTTAACAAAACATTTTCGTTTGCAAAATGATTCATTTATATCCAAAAGACTTCGTGGCGATATTGGTTTGCGTCACTTTTCGCAAACTGCTGGTAACTGTATTTTAGTTGTAAATATAAGTGATGCTTAAAACTATACCAAGACAATAGAGCCAAACACCTATTTTATACTGGTTATATTTATTTATTGCGTGATGCTCTTTGTGAATTATCTAAGCTTATCTAAAGAAATAGGTTGAGTGGGACATAAGTCCCAAAAAAAATGTATAGGACTTATGTCCCGATGGGGTGGGACATAAGTTCCAAATCGAAATTGGGACGTATGTCCCACTTAATTGGGACATAAGTCCCAAAAGAAAAATTTGGGACTTATGTCCCGGGGACTTATGTCCCTGCGCCATTTTGAAAATAACCGAACTTATCACTCGTTAACTGATCACTAATTATAATGGTACCTAATGGTAACTAATGGTAACTAATGGTAAAAGACAAATCTCCTTTTTTTTATATATTTAGTTTTATACCTTTTCCAGTTTGACTATATTTTCTCGAATGATATTCTATTTTTCTATTTTCATCAGGCTAGATTTGGTGGTACTTGATCATATTAATTTCATCAATTTTACAAGTTGATTTCTTAAAAGTAGAATACTTTCTTGGGTTTCAAAAAAATAGCATCTTGGGTCTTATTTCATTATCGAAAGTTGAGGCCTTATTTCATAATGAAAAAGCACCCAAATACGAAAAATTAAATTAGGGCCAAAAAAATTAAATTACACCCAAAATATATCATATTTTTGTTGTTATTGTATTGTGAGCATAATTTTGGGGCCTTATTTCCTTGGGCTTAATTTCGCAGCGCCCACTTATATCAAATTGACACTTGACTTACAAATTCCACTTCAAAAACCCCTCTATACGATAGATAAGCATTCATATCACCTATAGAGATGAAAAATTTCTCATATCTACCTCGACGCTCGACCTCATGTCAATTTCGCCTTCAATCAAGCTTCTTTGTATACAATATTCAACAATCATATATCTGTTGTAGTATTTAATGCTTTAAATGATAATTTAAACAGTAGATAAATATAAAATTTTTCATTAAATCGCATTTATCTTAAATTTTATAACAATAATCAAATCGCAAGCGTTTCTGACAGTTACGTCGAATTTACTACGAACATGCGTTTCAAAAACGCCTATAATACTAACAAATGAGCGGTAAAATCTTGACATACCAAGGATATTGCACGAGATACTGTGACGTAGGAAAAGAAAAAAAAACATTTGAGTAAATTACAAGAAAATATGTTTCTCTTCAGCTTTGCGTAACTGCAGTGCTGTTTGTTTTTGATTTTTTTTTTGTAAACATAATAAACCAACAAAAAAAAAAAGAAAAAGACGATGTTTGTACATCACTCGAAGGTGATTCTCGTAAAAAAAAAAAAAAAAACTATACCGACTGTGAATCGATGATGAATTTACAATTCAAAACAGCGTGCAACATTTTTTTGTTGGCAATAACTTTACGAAATTGACATTGAAATGGTACTTTGTAGGTACTTTAGAAGAGGAAGAATAATACAAACACCAAGTCCAATAAAAAAAGTGAAATCGTGCTGAAAGAGATGAGAAAATTATCACCCAACTGATTGTGGAGGAGGAGGCGATTCGATAAATCCTTGCACACTCTTTCAAAAGAGACATCAGCCAGACTTGAATATTCTCAGCCAATATGCTTGGCCGCACGTAATTGCAATAAATCGGCAACATATCCTTCAAAAGGAGACATGAATAATTTCGAGTTCAAAACAGTATACTGTGCTGTCACTATAAAGAAGACTGGGAACATTTATTTCTCGATTACTGAATGGCTTTCCGGGATTAAGGTGTCTTAACCTTGACAGTTCTATTTTATTTTTTGTTGGAGTTTTGTTTAAAATTTGTTTCCCCCTGCGCTTTTAACATTTTAATTTAGTATTGCAAATTTGGATAAACATTTGCCGGTATAGAAACAAAAAGGAAATTAAGAAAACAAATCGACACATGCAGAGTCGCCCACAACCTGGGGAACGCTGATGCTATTTTATTAAATTTTTTTTATATATATATTTACCATCTGTTTAATCATAAATCTTACGGGGGAATAGTCAAAAAACCATTCTTGTCTCCAAGTGTATACAATATTTTTTTTTTTTACAATGGAACATTTTCGGATGTTTTGGTTTTTGTACCAACGAGGATAATCGCAATTTGTACGTGATTTATGTTGGGGGTTTCTTAATTTTATATTTATATACTGTTTGAACTAATTTTGTTTTTTATTGACTATTTTTTGAACGTTAAGCTGGATAGATTGAGAGGTCGCAACGTGTGCAGATTTGACACCTGGAAGCCTTACCTAACATATCAACCTATATTGAGCATGGCTGAAAATAGACCCACGACAGAGGACCAGATTGCTAAAAGTTTGCAAATCTACAGGAGTTGTTGAAATCCGGTTAGAAATACTGAAGACCTTAGGTTAAGAGGAAATTAAATGACTTTCTACTAGTGTCATTAAAGTGCCCTGGGAATGTGGCGAAACACCGAGCGATTGGCAAATTGGGGTGACTCCTCTATTTATAGTGGTATATAACTTTTATGTTTTCTTGAGAAGCTCTTTCCCAGTTATACTCTGCGATCATTGTCAGACGTTCTCGACAGGTGGCGCTAGTGGAAAAGTGATTGCATTTTAAGACATTCTTTTATCAGTAGGACGGAACTTGGTGTCAAAGCTAAGTTGGCGGGCATAAATTAATTGTTTGTTTCAACTAAATAAAAATTCTAATCGACATTAACATTAAAATAGACATTACGGACTGTGTAACTATGATCCTGGACTTCAATATTAAGTATAGTATCAGAATCCAACCGACAGTAATAGGAGTAACAAAAACCCGCTAGAAATATTAACAGACGAGTCTTAAATGGAAGGCGATTGACCGTGTAGAAAGCTAAATTTGTTCAGTTCCAATTTCTCCCTCAACCAATCTTGTAGACAATAACTGCAGTGTTTTTTAAGGCAGAAGTTATGGCTATTCGTGATGAGACTCAACTGCAGCAATACCGACAGTCAGGCAGATGAAAAATCACTGGAGTCAGCAATAAATTGGTCAGGCACTATCGTAAATCTTAAATTAGTGATAGCCTTTGCACCGTCTCTAACTACGCCATCTAAGTGTGAGCTGTGAACTAGTCTTGCGTTTCCACCCTCAATAATTTGTCAAATAAACAGATCTATCTGTCATTTCTTTCTTTGCGCGCATTTCCTGACATTTCCTTCTTCGCTGCAGTTCGCGGACAGAAGTAAAACTAAATTTTCAAATTGAATTTAAGCCGACTGGAATTTATAGTAGGTACGTTTACACCGCACCTAAATTCAACATTTACGTATAAAAAATGTTTAAATTCAATTCTTCGTTCCCAGTGAAACTTCAACATTTCAAATGACAGCTGGTGTCAGAATTCATTACTGATGTTTAAAAAATTGTTTGACAGCTGTTTTTTAATTTTTTTTTTTGTCAGCGAGCTGAAAAGTCATGAAATGCCGTGCGGTATTTGTGAAGAGGCTTGTTCGATTTGACAAACCTACAAATGCAGCGATGAAATTCAACATTTCGCTGAAATCCAACATTTCGAAATGTTGGAAATGCTGAACCCGCAAAAGAAACTAATTTAAATTTCTTTTGACTGTAAGAACTTAGGCCATAGACTAGTGAGCTCAGAGCCTCATTAGAGCTGCAAAATGACAAGAAAAGATGGCGTGATCTTGACACCTGTAACAGACATGCTTAAGAATATGTCCGTGCAGGATAAAGGGTCTGTTAAATACAAAATGGGGCAAAATTAATCATCATCAGTTTTGATTCTGAATTACTTTTTGACTAAATTGGAAAAATGTTGAGTGATGGAAATCTTTATTTGGACCTTTACAATTTTTTCTGTAAAGTGGAAAAGATGATATCCGTCAAGTGGCTGCCGCCAGTGTTGATACACATTTGTGTCCGTTTTATCGCATTTTTCATGTTTTTCCGCAAGATTTCCGGTGATAATTGTTCGCAATCCTGTCGAATATTTTCTTTCAGGGCTGCGATTGTCTGAGTCTGAGGCTTGTTGGCATAAACCCGCGACTTCAAGTAGCCCCAAAGAAAGAAATCTAGGATGGTTAAATCGGGCGATCTTGCTGGCCATGCCAAATTGCTAAAACAGGAGATTACGGGACCAGGAAACGCTTCCTTGACATCATCTCAACAAGAAAGAGGACGATTTTGTGTCGAAAATCGTCATGAGCGATGGGGCGGGGCTGACAGTAATTCACACGCGACTGATGGTCAGCAGTCATTAACTGATGCATTGAATGCACTTTGTACGGGAACATGTGTAAGTCTTTCACTAAAATTCGCTGTAGGGTTCGTCTGGTGATGCCCAATTGCGTGGCCCGTCGTCTGGTTGATGTTTCTTCATTGTCAGCGACATCGGCAGCCACATCCACGATATTCTCGGCCGAACGACCAGTCGGGTGACGACTACGCCCTGGTTCTCCAGTCTATTCGAGTCGTGTAGCAAATCGCCGGAATATTTGACCAGTTGGCGCGACACGATTAGGAAATCGACGTTAAAATTCACGCTGCACCGACCGATTTATTGGTAAAAAAAAATTGACACAATTATTCCACGCTCTTGCGGAGTATAGCGCTAATTGCTTTTCTTTGTGTATACTGCAGCTGTCTAGTTCAAAGTTGTCAAATATGATTGACGTACGACGCCATTTGCAAAAATTATAACATCTTCCTTGTATTTATAAGCTGAGCACATATCGGAGCTCTTGCAGGTATACTAACAGATCACTGTATACTAAGAAGACATGTCGCAAGCCTGCGAGTCACCGTAAATGATTTTTGTCGCAGTTGTACGGATGAGGAGGAGCAGAGAAGCTTTTCTTGCAACGACTATAGAATCACACAGACAGAATTGCTTGGCCCAATTTTTTTTCAGTACTAATATTTCAAATTTTGTAAGCGCAGTGGCTGAGTGGTTAGTTTTCGATCCCCGGAAAATAAACAAATTACATCTTGAGGTTTTTTCCTCTGGACCACATCTTGCAAACGACTGAAATACATCCGGGAGTAGGTATAAGACGCCTTGAATATGCTTCTCAAGTTTGCCGCTCCGACTCGGCATAAAAGTGTAGATCCCTTCCATTCACAAAGGAATAGTTGTGACAAGCCAGGCCTAGACTGCTTATGTCTGTCTATACGGATCTGTTGCGCTAACTAAATTTTTTTAAATATTTCAAATTTACAATTTTGAACAAAAACCATATCTAGGTGTTCCTAAAACCTTATAAAAGTAACACAGTTCATTTAATTCCTTGCAATGTTGTTAAAAACAAATTCCTCAGCTGTAACTCATTTCTCAGATACCCCATACTGTTCTTAACAATAAATACAGTTCCAAAGAAGTACACCCCATTTAAATATACAGGTCAAATCAGCCGCCAAATGCATTGAGATAATAAACAGAAAACGAGAGCGAAATTTTCATTTCAAAACAAACAGCCATTTGGTTTCTGTTGACTTATTTGTGTGTGTGTGTGTGTGTATGCACGGATAGCATCTGCAATTCTTCATCGTTTTAGCCATAAATTTGGGGTCATTTCTGTATATATACGCTGAAACTTGTAACAACATTTTAGTTGCGTAGTTTCTATACTACTCATACTATGTTTACATAACTGCATTCTACTGGGTGCAGTGGCAGTGCCGGGATCAGGTTTATTACTCACACCGGCAGTGATTCTAACAAGGCCGTCAAGTTTTTGCCCCCTTCCCCCTTGTTGTCTGTGCCTAAACAGGTGGCTTTTGGGTCTACATAAAATCGCCGTATGGTTTTCATTCGGCGCCGAATTTTAGATCTCATTTGGTCACGACTTTCATGAGGTTCATTGAATCAGTTTAGTTGCAAATGTAACCTGAGTGTCAGGTTGAGCCGACTACAATAAGTTTCCTCGTATACAAATTTGAATGTATGACCTTGTTTGGACAACTTCGAGTGCAGTTGCATTAATTCAATTGTCCAGTCATTGGTATAATTGGATGGAATGTTGAGCAACATACTATGGTGAACTTTTTCGATTGCGAAAGTTGAATTGTCATAAGTCAACGGGTAGTAGATTGTCTACTCCTTATATGGAATAACTTGTGTTTAAGTATCAAATTGAGTATATCTAGATCTTAAAGAGTATGGTTGTGAATCACACTAGATTTATTGTTTTGTGAGTTTTTATTAAGACTGGTTATATAAATATGACGTCTGTCATTTCACTTTCACTCTTCTTCTTGAGTCACTCTACATATTTTGGTATTGCAAAATGTCTCAGAAAAGTCATTCATTACCCTATCGCGGTATTTTTTGCAAATGGCGGCAAATATCAATTCTACTTTGACATTTGTGAGGTAAAAAGAGACACAAAATACAGCTCAACAAGACACTATACTCCTGTAGAACGCGGAATAATAATTGTTTCAATATTTTTGCGATACAATTTGTCGATGGTGAATTTTCTGAATATGCCACAGAGGACCCCGGGGTACCGATAAGGCGACGTGCCACGCAATTGCGGGCATCAATCGGCGGTCTTAACAGAGAAATTTTGTGAAAGTTTATAAGATGTTCCCTTACAAAGTGATATACTCCTAAAGAAGGCGGATTAACTGAGAAAACATTACGACGTTCAGAAGAGTATCTGACAACATGAGATCCTCTCAGGTCTGGCCGGCTCCGTAGCAGCCGTTCTACAGTTGTGACTGAAGATGTCGCAGATGACCCCGGAGTATCGAAAAGACGACATGCCACGCAATAAGGCATCAATTGGCAGTCTTTTTGTGAAAGGCCTTAAGATGTTCCCTTCTAAAGTGCAGACAGTGCATCAGCAGTTCTGTTAGCTATGGACAGCCAGACACATGTAACCTACGCTCAAGCAAACTTTAACTTTAAGTAAATCTCTCGTTTTGGCGATTTCCTAATAATCGTTTTTAGTGTCAAGGCTATAAAATTCATTCATTGTGACCGTCAAAATATTTAAGTTTGAGGATTAAAAATGATTATTGGTAAGGCCCTATTGAACCTACTGAAAACACTAGAGAGGCTGATAGATCTATATATTCGCCAAAACATCAAAGCAGGAACTCTCTCGAAATCCCAATACGCCTACTGTAAGGCCAGGTCGGTAGAGACAGCTCTGCACTCCATTGTCGGCACCGTGGAAAAATGACTAGCCGTCAAGGAATTTACAATGGTAGCCTTCCTAGACATCAAAGGGGCTTTCAACAATATAGAGCCGATAGCGGTAATTAACGCACTTGAAAACCTGCTTGTAAAAAAGTGCTTGTGCTATTCACGAAGAAGCACCGAATTCCTCAAATCGATCCACCCAAACTAAAGGGAATCCGCCTCAGCTTCTCTGACAGCGCCAAATACTTAGGTCTGGTTCTGGATAGGAAACTGAGCTGGAAACTAAACCTGCATGAACGCATTAAGAAGGCAGCTACTGCCCTTGGACATACATGGTAAAGAGATGGCGGCAAAATCGACATTGCGTCTAAGAGAATCACTACAATAGAGAAGCAGTGACACAGGGCATGCCAATATTCTAAAAAAACTAATAATGTTAAAACAGAAGTTACAGACTACGTAACCACGGTCCTGGACTTCAATATTAAATACAAGACCAGTATCCCCGACCGACAGCAATGGGAGGAGACGACGGCGATGGTTATAGACGAAAATACGCTAGAAGTATACACAGATGGGTCTAAGACGGAGTACGGAGTAGGAGCCGTGATTTTCTCAGTTCCATTGTCCCTAAATCAGTCTTTTAGACTACCAAATAACTCTAGTGTCTTGCAACTGCTGAAGGTGAGATCGATATCGAACTCAAACATCGTCATCTACACCGACAGTCAAGCATGTATTAAAGCACTCGAATCACCAATATTAAGATCCAAATTGGTCAGGCACTGCCGCAGATCTTTAAATGAGATCTCGGGTATGTGCACGTTAACGCTGTGCTGGGTCCCTGGTCATAGAGATATACCAAGTAACTGTAAAGCAGCAAGGAACGGCACGAAAATGGAACTCTCTACTGGTAAAGGAGAACCCCATGTGCCAACTGAAGCTGTAAGATATAACATTTCCGCACTAGCACTGAAACAGGCTAATGAGAGATGGTGGGATCTTGTCACCTGTAACCATGCAAAACAGACCTTGCCACGAATAAATCGGCGCAGGACAAAGGTCCTGTTAAACGTCACTAGAACACATATCGGAACTCTTGTCGGAGTACTAACAGGCCACTGTGCATGGATGAGGAGGAGGAGGAAACTCCGTTCCACCTACTATGTAACTGCCCGGCGCTATACTCGATTAGAAAGCAAACTCTAGGAAAGTACTTCTTCGTGGAGTTTGCTGATATTGCTGAAACGGATATCAGTAAAATACGGAAATTTCTCCAAAATTCGAAATGGTTCCAAGAGTAGCGGAAATAACCGACTCTGTTTGTGATATCACAATGGATCTTAACTGGTCTAAGTGAATTACTCCGTATGTATGGGATCATTGCCACCTAACCTAACCTAAGGCCCTATGTCAACAAGCCTCAGCCTCTTGAAGCCCTCAAAGAGAATATCTCTCAATAATGCTAGGCCGGAAATTTTGACAAGAGTGATGGAAAATGACATAAATAGGACTCTAATAATAATCAATTTTGGTGGCCAGTATCATTTCCTAGAATTAATAGAAAAAAAAATTAAGATATCAATGTTTTTCATTCGAAGAAAAAAATTACAGACAAAGAAATAAGAAAAATATACACACTCAAAAATAATGACCATCTGGCTAGTTGAAAAACTGGTATGTATTTGGAAAATTAATTGAAAACGTCCCACTGCACTTCACCCATGTAATACAACAATTTGTCCCATCCTACTCGACCACCCCCTCCTCTTCAGTAAAGCCTGTCTCCACTATGGTGGGATGTAATTGAATGCAAATACTTGAAATTGAACTTGATTGTTTTCAACATCAAATTACATGGGTAATCGCACTTGGTATAATTGCAGATGACTCTGTCCATACTAATCACAAACGTTGACCATGTTTGTACAATTGTACGGACTGTTTCTCTTGTAAGTGGTGATGGTGGGCTACTTTTGATTAATGATTTGTAATAACGATGAATATACGTTGTGTCATTTGCATAATGACGCGGAATTAAGTTCCATATGGAATTGAAGGAGTAATTAACATTAATCAACTGACGATAGCCTGGGAAATTGTCATTTGTGACCATAATATGAAGAGAAGATGATCATAGACATGAAAATGGAGGAGAAGATACAACCGCGAACTCTATGAGCTGTACCAAGATATGGATGTAGACCAAAAAGCCAAAACAGGTCGACAACATTGGCTCGGCCACATCGAGCGAATTGACAATAATGCTCCAGCTAAGAGGATCTTCGAATCCCAGCCCCCAGGTTCGAGAAGACAAGGAAGACCGAACCTCCGTTTCAAAGACCAAGCCATCGCGGATGCCAGAGCGCTTGGTCTCGACAACTGGAAGCAGCGTGCCCGGGATCGTAGAGGATGGAAGGCTGCAGTGTCTCAGGCAGAGACTCTTCACGGGTCGGGAGCCCGATAAGTCAAAGTCAAGTTACTGTTGTTCGAGATACATTTGCTTTTGCAAATCGCAATACTTTTTAATTGTTAATCAATTGTTATTATAGTTCACCTTGTTCAATCACAATCTGAATTCAATAACAATACAGTATTTTCAAAGTATCTCTATCTATATGCAATTTTCATCCGATTAAATACATAGTAGTATTTGAAATGTAATAATTACTGCTATTATCGAGTTCTTGGGTATTTTTATAAATAAAGTAGAGTTGCGTGACTAATATCGAAATGAATGGCACGTGTTATGTATTATAGTATTGATTTCTTCTTAGAAAAAAAACCCCTTGAAAATGTTGCTAGAAGTCTGTCTATTTTAAGAGTTAGTTAAATCTAGTTACAAGGTATGAGATATAGTAGGTTAGCTATATAGTAGGGCGTATAGTTCAGTTCCATCAGTTCTTTAATTATACGAAAATGAATGGGATCGACAAATAAGTTTTTAACAGCGTTATCAAGTTCTGAAAACTTCGGAGGGCATTTACGGATCCTAAAGAACTTCGTTGGCGAAGACGGTAACAGCGACTACACGTACCCATGACTCGACTTTGTAAATCATTCTCTTGAAATTTTCCAAGAAAAAAAAAACGGAAGTTTGGGAATTCAACTAAAGACAAATCTTGGATACAGATACTATATCCATCTAGAGACCAGACGCATCAAAGATGAATATAAGAACTGGTGCCGATATCCTCCGCGAAACTAAGCATACACAGGTCGATTGGACTACCTGAACCCTGTCTACAGTAGTGTTTTCCAAACGAAGATGCTGGCAGTGACAAAAACAGCCAGTTTGGTATCAATAATGGCAATGCTACGAGCTGATATCACAATTTTTTGGCACAGTCTGGCAGCTGTTAAAGAAATTTTTGGCTATAAAATCAAGTTCAGACTTCAGACTAATCAGACGTTATCAGGAAGAACTTAAGGTTCTTGCTCATAGCGCAATATAAATCGCGCTGGGTCCCCGGTCCTAAGGACATAAACGAGAATAAGATAGTTTAGGAACTTGCAAGAAATAAATATGCAATGGACCAAAGTTAAGCATTTCAAAGCCTCCACTCTCTAACTTTTCGGAACGAATCGAACTTAAGTAGATAAATAACAGCAGCTACCAATAGATGAAAATCGCTATACCTGTGATATATCAAAAGAAGCTCTGGGCCCTGTTTCATAAAAATTGACAATTGCGACAGGTGACAGGTGACAATTTGTAAACTATGACAATCGGACAATTGTCAAATTTCTATTTCGTAAATAATTAGACAATTTTGTAGAATTGTCGGAAAATAACCGACAATTGTCAAATTTTTGTTTCATAAAAAAATTGTCATGACAATGAATTGTCAGGAATTTTTCGAGAATTGTCATGTTTTCTCTGACAGATTTGTACTGACAATTTTTTTATGAGACAGATAAAAAGTTACAATTGACAATTTTGTCAGTATGTAATTGACAATTCCGACAGGCGTTTGAATTTCGGCCAAGTATTGATTGTGAAGTGACAAGTATGATTTCAAATGCTAAATATTATTATTTCTTCAAGTGGAAGTGATGAAGAATCTCAAATCTAATTTCGTGAAGTACGTACTCGACACTTTAAAGAAAGAATAAATAATAATATTTTATTGCAAGTGATTTATTTATTAATTTATTTATTTTGTTAAAAAAAATGGTGGACATCTAGAGCATACGCATACCGCAAAAAGCAATCACTCTCTTGATGTTAAGACCCACGACAATTTTGTCAATTATCAGAGCAAATTTGTCAAAATATGACAATGACATTTATCGTTGTAATTAACTGAAAATGATGTCACCTGTCAATATTTTATGAAATACAAATTTGTCAGACAATTGCGACAAATTTGTAGAATAGTCACCTGTCAATGTTTATGAAATAGGGCCCTGTTTTTTTCAGTTATCCATAATTACCAGCAGAAGGTTCTTCCGAAAGAAAATTTTCGGTAAACCCTCCGGAAAAGTTGAGAAATTGGAAAAATTGAGAACGGCTTGGCCGATTTGACTAAATTTTTTTTCAGTTGTTCGTAATTGCCAGGAGTACATTTTGGGAAAACCCTCCGAAAAGTCGGTAAATTGGAAAAATCGAAAATTGATTTTTTGTATAGAATTTTGTGTGAAATTGTCCTGGAATGGCTTTTCGAATGGAAAATGGAAAATTCCGGAAAAACGCGAAATATTTGAATCTTTTTCCCACGAAATTTCGCATTTCATCGCATGATTTGATTTTGGACGATGGAAAGGTGGAAAATTCGTTGTGAAGCATGAAAAATTTCGGATAATTGTGAAATTCATTGTGATAAAAGACAATTTGCGTGCATTTTGGGTGGAGAAGTTAACGAGATAAACGCTGAAGACGCTGTGCTGCGATCAATGTCACAACCCGATAGATGGCGTTATACGTTGACTTAGGCTGTGCGCAATTTGACAGGTGTCCTTTTAGCATTGTCATTTTCTATTGAGCAAATTTGCTATTTACTATCTGTGTTTTATTATCACCTTGGAGTCGTTAAATTGCGGCGAGACGAAGTTCGTCGGGTCCGCTAGTTTTATATAAAAAATTGAGGATAAAATTGGATAACTCCACAGAAACTGGCGGACTTTTTTTTTAGTAGAGTCGTTTTTTACATATTTAAGACAGATGACAATGCTCAGAGCACTATGCGCGCAGAACCAGGTCAGATTATGTTGGGTACCCGGACACTGCGATATTGAGGGAAACGAACGGGCTGATGTTCTGGCCAAAACCCGAGCAGAGCTTCAACCTAATGAAACAATTGAGGGCATAAGACCACCAATGGCCGTGGCCAAGATAATTATTCTTGAGAATATTAAAAATAGGGCAGATCAGAGATGGTTGAATATAGTAGGGCACAGGGTCTCAAAGGCTCTGTGGCCTAAGCTAGATCGGAAAAAATCTGTAGAATTACTAAAGCTTTGCAGATCAAGGCTACGAATGGCAATAGGGATACTATCTGGGCACTGTCTTCTAAGGAAGCACGCCATGAGATTAGGTCTAACAGATACAGGCGTATGCAGGTATTGCGAAGACATACAGGTCACAGAGGATATAACTCATCTCCTCTGTGAATGTCAAGCTATCGCTCGGTACAGGAGGAAATACCTTGGTAGGTACTTCTTCGACAATTTGGAGAAGGTTGGCCTCGCAAACAAAATTGAAGAAATTTTCAGGTTCTGTAGGAAAATGTTAAATGTTTGGGCGAAGTGGTTTAGGTTATTTGACCGTTAAGGTTCCCCAGGGATGGCGATGGGTCCACTATGGTGCCTAGTCCAATGTGAACTCACACCCTATTCAACCTAACCTAACCTAACCCAAGACAGATGACATAATTGATAGCAAACTTTTACACCATTATTGGGCCAAAGGTCCCTTCAAATAATTCAGCCCACAACTGACAGATAGTGATTTCAGTGAAAACAAGTCTCAAAAGCCATAAGGTCTGCAAAAGTTTTCCAGCTCTCAGTCAAAGACGGTTATTGTCATTTGCAAAATGATTTTCGCTTGAATTAAGAATTACGCTTCAAAAAACTGTTTTTATCTAAAAAAAATATTTTTCATTTTTAAATTAACTGAGAAAAATACAGACAAACGAAAAAGTTTATCAATTTATCAATTTTTGTCTAAATTTTTTTCGAAAACTGTCCTGTTTTTGAATATTTTATTTAATTCTATAATGTACCTCTATTGCTTTTCTAAAACACGTCACTGATAAAAAGTTCAAGTTCACAGAAATTCGTCTACACAAGTGTGACAGGCTCTTAATCCCATCTTGCATCCTCCACATGCATGTGTGTTCCATTTTCGGTATACCTACCTCCAAATATCTAATCTGCGTAAAAGAATTCAATTTCCTTTTCCATCTTAGTTGTGCAATCAAATTTCAGACACAGCATTCCACTCAGTGGCAGATGTAATAAATCCAACTTAAGTGCTTCAATCTTCCATTTGGACATGAACGAAATCTACCAGAATTCCATTAATAAATTTTAGTGTCTTCTTGGAAAACAATTTCGAAAAATTCGATAATTACATTATTTTTTTTTTACGCAAATCCGTTTGCCCTACGCGAATGTGTTTGTTACCTAATGAGTTCACTTAGGGTACACACAACCTGTCTCTGATGCAATATGACGTAACCAATGACGTCCGTATTTATAGTGATGCTCTCCTACTGACTATGGCATGTTGAAATTCAACAGAAAAGCACTCACACACACACATAATACAAATTCAATAGAGATCACCACCTCACTTTTGAAGCGCACACATTTGTGCCCACTCATCATTATTATGATCGCCTAGCGGCTGTACGACTATACGTATACCGAATTGGAGCGCTCCGCGCATTGATGAATTATTTCGTTTTGCACTCAATAAAGTTCAAATTAAAAAAAAAAAAATAAATAAATACAAACAAATAGAAAAAAAACCCAAAATAATCAAGCGTGGGCTTAAAAAAAATATAAACTTTGGCAGACGTTCTGACGAGCATCAGATCATTAAAAATGTCTTTTACACGAAAAAATATGGAAGGAAAAATTAAAAAGAAAAAAGACGATCTACGACAAAGTCTGAGATGAAATATGGAATTGAGGACAAGGAAAGACCGGAGGAGGACCGGCAATCATGCATGATGATTGCGTGATGTGTTTTTGGCACTGCGAATGTAGTCTACAGAGTTTGAGGGTATTTCCATTTTAAATAATAAAATTAGTGGAGAGGTTTCTTCAGTCTTTAAGATAGTTTTAGTTTTACCCTTAAAATTTTGGGACAATTTTTCCTAAGATTAAAATAATGCGAAGAACATTCAGAGACTTTTCAACTACGATAGGGTTTAAAGCTACAGAAAAACATTTCCCAAATTAGAGGACATTTTCTTCTATTCATAAGCTCTTTGTTTAACTTATCGGTAAGGTAGGGCATTTCGTTTGACATCTCAATATAGGGGGTAAATGACGACCCTGAGAGTGGCGAAGAGTCCGAAATATCTGGGAATAATTGAAGTGAAGTGGTGATAATGACACCACAGCAGAAACCAAATGAAGATTTACACTTGCCAACCGCTGTTTCTTTGGCCTAAGAAGGCAACTGACTAGTAACGCCTTGTCAAGAAACACTAAAAAATAAATAAATATGTAAATAGGTTGCGCAACAGGCGGTAGACACCCAAGGCCTAGCTTCTCGCAACCATTCATTTTGTGTGAGTTTCTATATTTGGAACGAATGGAAGGGACCTACAATTTTATGCCGAGTCCGAACGGCTGAATTGAGAAGCTTTTTCAGGACAGTCATACTCTCGGATGTTTGTCAGACGTTCGCGAGAGGTGGCGCAGTAGAAAAAAGCTTAAGATGTAATTTGTGTGTTTTCCGGGGATCGAACCTGGGATCCCTCGCACAGTAGTCCAGAAACACTAAATAGACTCTATATATAATATACAAATGCGGATGAAGATCTTCTTGGTCGTTTCGAACGCAAAATTCTTCGAGTGATTTTCGGTCCCGTTTGCGTTGACGGCCTTTGGAGGAGGAGATTTAACAGCGTACTCTACGTATCATTCGACTAAGATGGCTAGGACATGTAGAGCGAATGGACACCAACGCTCCGGCCCGAAGAGTCTTAGATTCCAACCCTGAGGGACAACGCAATAGAGGAAGACTTAGGTGGCGCGAATTAAAACACTTGTTTCTTACTTTTAAAATTAAACAATATTTATTTGGAACTATGTCCTTTATTATTGAAATACTTTTTACTAATTCTAAAAGGAGCTTAAGGCTACTATGTAGTTACAATAAGACTATCGATAAATTCATCATACAGTCGTATTTATATATTTTTCTTATCTATCTACAAGGAGACCCAAGCGTACAATCGTCTTGCTTGATAATGAAGAAGAGATAATATTCCAACATTGTATACAAACGATATTATCTCTTGTACATATGTTATCATTGTAGCGTTGTGTGCAAGACTGTACTAGAGGCTAAAGATATCATTGAATACAAATAATGTTATCTTTTTTCTCAATATGTTTTGCTATGGATACTTAACTCGCGCTGAATTGGCCAAAGATCGGGCTAATTGGAGAGGCGTGTTGGTTGAGGTCCAGGTCAACCCCGGACTGTAGCGCCATCTAAGTAAGTAAGTAAGTAATTGAAGTGCGGATGTCAATGAAAGAGTAGATTGATGGCAGAAAGTGGGGACCATAGCCAAAAAAAAAACTGTTGATTTAGATACTACAATCGTGAGACGAATTCTCGCATGATAGCAGCATAGTCTGGTCGCAAGCCACTGAAGGGTATTGTTCACCTAGTACACCTGGGACTTAAGCTTTGTTCAGAAATAGGTTGTAAAATTTTCTTGAGAATCAATCAAATAACAGATGAAACGCAGTAGGTCCACAGTTTTTAAAGAAGGAAACGATGATACTTTTGACTATATCTTTCCCTATACATAGACCTTGATAGACCATTCTGTTGGACCGTTATATTCTCAGAGATTAATCCGACTTCCCTGACGCAGCAGTGTCTTCCAAATAGACGTTCTCGCAATTGCAAAAGTGGCCCATATGGATGTTAATGATGGTATAACCACCCAACCATAGTTATTGATAGTCAGGTATCTGTAAAAGCAGTTTCTGCTACTGAAATTAAATTCAAGCTATATTTCTCCGCTGGGCTCTGCTGGGTTCCTGGGATACATCGACAATGTCGACAACGAACTGATAAGAGCAGGGTCTGGAATAAATTAGCGTATCAGTCGATCAAGCCACCACTATTCAATTTCAGAAAAAGAGTGCAGAATAAGATTCGACTAAGACCCGGTGAAAGCCATTAATGAAATATTAGGAATGTTTAAACCAAAATTCGACAAAATCTGGAGCCAAAAACTACTACTTATTTGACAGAATATCGCTGTGTATATGAGTAAGTTGGTAGGTGTTCTGACTGGTCATAACTCTCCAAGGATGACGACTTTTGTAGAAAGAGAAGGACAAGGAACCCTTGGAAGGAAGAACTACTTGCATGATATTTAAGAACTTTCCGCTGTCTAACTATCTAATCTTTAGAAATTTCAGGGGGCATCGGGATGGATGACAGAACAGGAACACTTGGAAGGAACTGCTTGCAAGACATTCAAGAACTTTCCCCTATCTCACTATCTAATCTTTAAAAATGTCTGAGAGCATCTGGATGACTGAACAGCGTTGGGTTAATACAAGATGGACGGACACGAGGCCATAATCAAAGTATTTAACCCACATTGATGTTCTTAATGGGTCCACAAGGATCTAATTGTGGTAAACTTTCGTATACTCTGCTTTACCAACCCCAAAACTAATCTGCAAAGATGTGATGAATAAAAAAAAAGGTGGTAAAAGGTTATTTGTTGTTCCTTTTTTTTTTGTTCACTTTATATTCCAAGTTTTTTTTAGTTTGACCCCTATAACATTAAGGGACATGGTTATTGTTTCCAATGTGTAAAGTTGGTATTGACCGCTCATTTACATATTATAACTATAAACTTTTATATTAATAGCGGTAAGATAGGCGCCTTTAACTACATACTTAAAGTTACAGAGAATTTTCATCCCTTAAATTAAGAAATATTTTTCCGCTCAATTAAACGGAGCATGAGGAACAACATAAACTCTGAGGAAATCCAATAGACAAACAGAAGTCATTACATTTATGTAACTATTTTCATCTTTCTTCGAAAAAAATAAAAATAAAAATAAATGTCTGCTGGAGAGAGAGATGTAACGATTCTGTTGATTGAACTTACGTCAAAGGACTTTGAATGTACTGCATACAGAGAATGTATTTCCGATGTTATCGTCACTGAATATGATTTGCAACGTGATCAAGGTTAACTACGTAGACAAAACATAAAGATTAGGGACTTCTAACTGTAAGAGGTTTCTATACGTCAGTGGACATGGACACATTTCAGAAAAGATGTGGGATTCTTAGTTTATCAGATATTTCAATCATTGACATATCGTTTTGAGTCAATGAAATTATATCGATTTAGCAAAACGTGTATTAGTGAGTGTGTGAAGTTGACAATCCTATTTAAACCAACGTAGCGCTGCCAGAAATGTATTTTCGTGTTCAGTAGATACCACGAACTAAGCTCACAAAATTACAGCCTTGCTAAAATGACTTGAGAAAAAACGTTGCTAGCTCTTACTCTACTATTATAGACTATTTTTTTTTTATAAAAAGAGTAGATTTTGTGCCAGAAAAAATGTGTTGGGGTTTTGATTTGTTGCTCAATTTCGTCTTAAAACGTTGAGTTGAGTTTTCCGACAACTTTTCTAATTAAAACTTACGCGACTGAAATCTTAATTTTAAATAGGAATTTTAAAGCATTGCTTTAAAATGCTTAAATTTTTTGATTTTCCCAAGCACCTTCCAGAACTGTTGTATATTCTGAAGACATTTCCAGAAATGTTCGCTCAAAAATAAAAAACGACGATATTCGGGAGCAGAAAATCAAACAACTTTACGATGCGTCGATGTTCGATCACTAATGAATTCATTTAATTGTTGTTTACTTTTATAGATAGGTTAGGTAGGTACATACTATTTCATTTAACCAAGTTTTAAAAATACAAAAAATATGGCGGAATTTGGCACTTAGACGCCGGATTTAAATCAAATTTTTAAAACACAAGAAAGTACTAGATTTTGATTAGTTAGTATTAATGACGTTGGAAAATTTACAATGTGCCTTACTAACAAACAAATTTAGACTCGACTTTACCGCAAAAGTCGAAACTAAAAAAAATTGCGTACCAATAACCAATTTATCATCGCGTTAACCCTAATGTCGACTCTGAGAAAGTCGTGTCTAACTCATGGTTTAAGTATAAGTGTCATCGTAGTAGTGTCATTCAAAGGTGGAATTACAGTTTTCCATCCAAGAAATTTTCATTTCGGAGAATAAAAAAAATCGTTTGAATTGAAGATTTCTTGGACTTTTTTTTAATCCATTGACATCGTAGCCATCCTTTGATGGAATTTGTTACTTTATGGGTTGATAGAAAGAAGACGAACCATATTTTGGGATCCACAGAAAAAAAACGAGCTAAAATCAAGAATATCAGTTTCATTTCAAGCCCGTTCGTTGACGAAAGTATGGTAATCTCGGAAAATCTTAATCCAATTACAAAAATCTTATTTTGAGCTCGTTTTTCAAGAAAAAAAAAATCATTTTTCTAAATTTTTAGTAAGCTTAAAAATTTAATTTAAATTTAATTAAGGCTACGTTTTGGACCATTTTCAACTTAAATTAAGCTCGAAAATTCTTAAAACGAGACCAAAAAATGCGCATACACTTTAAGTATTGTTGCGCTTGTTTCAATCATGAATAAGCTTGAAATAATATTGTTTGGTCCCTTATTTGTGTTTCAATGTCATATTTTAAGATTGTTTCGGCTTATTTCAAGAACAATGGGTGTCATTGCCTACCTGTGGAAAGATTTTACACATTTGTCTCAGCATCTACGCATCGTTGGGATATTCTCATATAAAATGTAAGTTGTCAGTCAAGAGACTTGTAGACACTAGATGGAGCGCTCATCACAAGGCTGTTAAGCCATTGAAGGAAAATTTCGTGAAGATAGTTTCAACTATTGAACTCCTTTGTGATCCTCAAAAGGAAAATTTGGATACAAGAGGTGCTGCAACCATACTCTTATCTGCTGTATGCGACTTTACATTTTTGTGTTATCCTTCATTCTGGTACGATATTTTGGAAGAAGTTGATGCAGCACCACAGAAATACTTGCAAAAATCCGGGCTCACTTTAGAAAAAAGTGTATTAAAACTTGAGGCGCAAGAAGAAAGTGATGCTGGTTTGACGTTGGAATAGGAAACACGAAGATCCATTTTAGAATGTCGGGATACATTTTGCACTGAACTTATTCATCGGTCTAAGGCCATGGGAGACATTGCGTTAGTTTTCTCAGCTCTTCAACCAAAAATATTGCTGTATGGAATAGAAGAAGAACTGAGTGCTGTTGTTCCAATGCTTACCTCGACATTTACAGAACTAAACAACAGTATCATATTTGAAATCGGGCGAATACGGCGTCACATGGTAGCTGCAAAAATAAATTTAAAAGATGCAGAAATTTGGACAGTCTTTGCATTTTTCAGCTTCATTGTTAAGTGGGACTTATCAGACTCGTTAGCGAGTCTGTCATTAGCGATGAGAATTTATTTAACAAATTTGCGTCTCAGTGGCATCATGTGAACGAAGCTTTTCAAAATTAAAATTAATTAAGACTTATCTTATCGATCAACAATGGACAAATATAGGTTGATTAATCTGGCTATACTTTCAATCGAAAAGGAGCACACAAAAATTATAGATTTTAATGATTTAATCCAAACATTCAGTGCAATTAAAGCTCGAAAGCACCTTTAAATAAAATCTTTGTTCGTGTTTTCTTCTTAATTTTTTTAAGGGGTGTAAGATTGTTTTACCGCCCCGGGTGCCACTGCCTCTTAGTCCGCCCTGGGTGTCATATAAGATTTAGCACGTAAGAATAAAAAAAAAATCGAATATCAAGCTTGATCAGATCATACTAGATTTTAGATTGCGATTTTTCTCTGAGTGTACCTACCTACGTGAACCAATGCTACCATTTCATCATCAGACCAAATTCAACGGCGATTTCTATAGCAGCCTAACTGACTACAGAACAGCCTAACTCACTACAAATCTGACACTTATCTGAAAGCATCTTGGGCAACTATTAATTAACTTAAAACCATTTAAATAAATATACGAAATTGAACTGATATTAAAAATCCTTACAGCTTAAGTCCCCATTTTAAGCCGATTTAATAGTAATTTTTGTTTCATGGACCTTTTTTCGTGCATTTTTATTCTATTAATAAAATAGGGTAGTAGGTACCTAATACAAAAACTTATTTTAGTCCCCAAAATTGATACGAATCTGAACTTATAAACATTTAGCCCAACCAATAATAATTATTACCCATATCATAAGCATTACGCTTCCGGCTGAAATTTCAATTGAAAACTTCACAATAACAGAGGTATTTCCCCCGAATCAACTGTCAAATTGTAATTCCTATTAATAGGCCTTCTTTCCACCAAGTAGGTCATGGAGAACATTCGCCTATCTCCCAAAAAAAAAAAGATTGTATACCAGTATTAAAATCACTCACCAACTGTTTTGATTATTTGAAAATCATCCAGATGATACTTTCGAACGCCCTTAGCTGTCTCTACACTGCTACTTTCTGTATTACTCTCACTGCTGTCTTCATCTGTTTCATTGCCATCATCGACCTCGTCCTCCTCCTCGACGTCATCCTCTTCGTCGTCGTCTTCGTCCACTTCATCATCGGTCTCGTCTTCTTCATCATTTTCAGCCTCTTCCTCTTCAACTTCGGCATCTTCTTCACTGTAATCCGATTCAAGAGGATCTGAGGATTCACTGGAGCCTATGCTGCTACCTTCGCCACTGCTGTGCAACGAGTTGACGTTTATTGTCAATGATGCATCTGTATTGGATGTGCTACTGGCGCTGGTGGCTGACATCATTGGACGTAAACGTGAACAGGTTGTTGTCGACATGATTGCCTATAAGAAGGATCTGCAATTGAATAATAGAAAATGGGACTTTTTATTTTGTCTATATTGATTTTTTTTTCTTTTGAAAAGTCAATAATTATAATTGTTTTCCTGAGAACTATTGATGGAGAATAGATTTTAAACCTTGTACTAGTTACCCTATATTAAAGCGATTGGAAGATGACATACTACATATATACAGAGTGGAAGGTGAACAAGAAAATCAATTTTAAACTCATTTATTCATAAAGAGGGTAACTGTGTGGTGTGGTATGGTGGCTGAACACAACAGAAAGCCATTGTTATCCTTGTTTGAATCCAATCATTTACTCAACGAATATAGGGCACGGTAATGGATCTGAACGTGTGGCAGTGCACAGCACAAGAACACATGATGGTTTAGATGGGAAATCTGACAGAAGGCACGAACTATACACACGCTATACTATATAGTATTATGAGCTAGAGCTGGCCACGTGTTGGGGCCATAATATGTGAGTGCGCCCTATTGAAAGTGGCAAGATGCAATTACGTAGCATTGGGATGTATGGCTTAATGGATGTGGAAGATGTGTATTCTTTTGAGATTCAGTTTTTCTTTTCCGATTTCTATCTTTTCTATATCATTTTAAATTATTTTTAAATATTCAGCATAAACATAAGCTTGAAAAACGTTTCGAAATGCTGCAAAGTGGATACTATATCTACTGACAAGACGTGATTTTTGAAAAGAAAATTCGATCGAAATAGTGCACCAACGGTTCACGAGATTCACATGTTAGTACAGTTATCCTTTAAATAGAAAGAAGCAGATGATACACCCTATAAAAGGACTTATGCAAATTTGTACTTGAGTAGGCTAAAACCGCAAGTAGGGTTTACGCATGGTATGATCAGAGTTTGACTGGTCTAAAGCACGACATTTATCCATATGATCTGTTCTTATCTCGTGATGTAGACCTGCTACGAGCGGATATGCGCTGTTTTTAATGCAGAGCCTTAAAGAGGGCCACTAACGATACTGGAAACTGGAGACTTGAATCCCAAGAAAAGGACATGTTAAAAAGGAACTTAGACTGAGTAATAATTTTGGTGATTTTCATCTTATCAGTTACGAGAAAACTATTTTTTGGTCAAATAAGATCTATTTTCAATTTATTACCTGCTATATCTCACCCTCTGGATGGACCAGAAATATAAATGTCAGCTCAAAATACTCGTTGAAAAATTGTCTAACATTTAAAGGCATTTTTGGAATTGATCTATATAGATTTATGAGTAGGTATAATGGCAAGTTGAGAATAGTAAGGTCGAAATAGAAATGTTTTCACCCCCTTTTTATCAACCCTTATAGGACAAATTTTTGGAAATCGATGAATGAGGCATGTAATAATTTCGAGTTATCTATCAACATACAAACTTTCAAGTTCATACGGCTAATGGTTCGTGAGACCCCCCTTACTCCCCGCGACCCTATTAATCGTCTACAATTCTCACCTACCCTACGGCCTAATTTGGACACACATCTATAAATCAGAAAAAAAAAAATCATGAAAATCGGACGAATGGTTGTCGAGTTATGGAGGGACGAACAGACGGACGTTGCATTTTATAAAGTAGTATGGATAGGTTACACTGTGTTTTAGCCCAACATCCGTCGCAGTATAAGCTGGGTGTCAACTGTCAACTAAATATTTTGCCATAAGTCGTTATATTTCGAAAATAGTCTCCCAGAGGTGCGGAATAGATGAGGAGGCGATATGGGAATGGCAAGAGTTCACCATCCAATACAAAAGCTACTGTCTAGACGGCAAAAGGTTCCTCGGAGATCTAGTAATTTAACTGCCAAACTTTCACAGATCACTGCCCACTACCCAAAATTATCGGTAGATCATATGAAGATACAGTTCATACCATTCTAAAGATATCTGTAGACGGATTGAATAATGACAAAGCCTGACAAATTGCAGCTACTCCAGAAGTATGAAAGATCGATGTATATAGATAGAAGCAGCGAATAGGCAGCAGAAACCTTTACAGAGACACTAAAGTGTTTAAAGGTGGTCATAGGTGGTCATAGCTGATCATATGCACCCAATTTAGAATAGATTTGGTTAGGTTAGGTTGAATAGGGGGTAAGTTCACCACAGAAGACTAGGCACCATATTGGGCCCATTGCTAATCCTGGTGAACCTTCACGGTCAAAACCTAAACCAATTCCCTCAAACACTTAATTTCCCTACAGAGCCGGAAAATGTTTCAATTTTTTTTTTAAGAGGCCATTGTCCTCCAAATTGTCGAAGAAGTATTTCCTTCTGTTCTACGCGATAGCTTGACATTCACAGAGAAGATGAGTAATATCCTCTGTGACATGTTAGTCCTCGAAATACCTGCAGGCGTCCGTATCTGTTAAACCGAATCTCCCAGCGCACTTCCTAAGATGTCAGTTCCCCTGTCGCCATTCGTTCCTTTGATCTGCTGAGTTTTAATCATTTTATACAGACTTTTTCTGATCTAACATAGGCCACAAAGCTTTTGAGACCCTGTGACCTTAAGACCATCTGTCCTATTTCTAGTATTCTCGAGAATTCTCTTGGCCACGGCTATTGGTGGTCTTAGGCGGCGGCGCGCGGCGGTATTCCGGTGAAACTCCTATATGAGCCATGCCAGCCATATTGACTGAGCTTCTGCTAGCGCTTGTAGAGAAAACTTTCGAAGTTGAGAACTCTTCCTAAGAAAGGAAATCCTGTTTCACTTTTTGTAGTGCGGAGTATATAATTTTATTGGTCTACATTTCCACACGGGAACCAGTGAACCAGCTTACTCGTATAGGGCTTCGCTAAACTTCCCTTTTCATCATTGGGTTGCTTACTGCAACCCTAAATTGGTTCACGCATATTTGGACCTTTTTCCACCCCTCAGAATAGAAACCACGCTTAGTTGTAGAACTTAATGCAAACATACGTCTGTATTTAAGCCGATTTCTGTCATCCAAGAACCAAGCTTAGTTGTAGATCACGAGCAACGGTTAGACAGGCCATGGATATCGCTGGGCAAATTAATTTTTTTTTTCTTTCTTCCTCTTTTAATAATTTTTGACTTATTAGATCTTTTCAAGGTTTCAATGAAGAAACTGCACTCAAGTCCGTTTAGGAAGTTCGCGTTGGTTCCAACATAACCACTAGCTCTCGTGGTTCAGAGCGGAATACATTGGAAACTTGCACTTTTTGTTTTTAAGTGACATCTATTGTAAACAATGACGCAACAATTTGAATTTCGACCGTTTTACCTCACTCACGTTCGATAGGGGTCCCTAGCATTCTATGGAGAAATCCAAAATGGTCGCCATATATAAATAAATTGACATTTCAATCCTATTTAATATGTCAATGATCTTCTAAACTATTAACATGGCAGCATTTCCAACGAGAAGCATAAATGGCGGCATTTAGAAATGTATTCTAATACATGTGTATTGTGTAGGTACATTAAGACATACTTCTCTATTTAGATTAATGTTTAATTAGCTACTTACTTTATTATGCTACCAAAAACTTCCTTATTTCATGCTTCTTTCGACTGTATTTTATTCGTTCCTTTCATCACCGCATGTGATGAGATGAGGACGATGAAAGCATGACGCACAAATTTCCTCAGAATAATAAAAACTTTCCCAACAAAGTAGTCCAACACAAACAGAGACAGCAAATATTTTGCAAGTCCAACAAAATATAAAAAAAATATACTCGTAGCATTTCCCAAAAATTTCACGTTCATAAAACGTATTTTTACGGCCACTCTTCGACACTAATTACTAATTAATTAATAGCAGCTCCCAGTTCCATCATCGCGCCCAAGCAAATAAAAACTGCAACATCGAAGCGAATACAATAAATATCACTTTAGTTCTGAAATAATAATAATTTTAAAAATAAATATCGGTCAAGAAGTCCCCCCAAAACTTATTATGGTCGCAGGATGAGATAATGTTTTCAGTTAAAATAAAAATTTATGAAAATCTTCTGTTCTGTGTCTCGTAAATCATTTGGCGAAATTGTTATTGCATTTGAATATAATTTTTAAAATGAAATTGTCACAGTGTGTTAAATTTGTTGTGCAAAATTGCACACACACATGTCATGTTATGTCACATAATCACACGTTGAACAACTAAACAGAAATGTCCTGTCGAACACGAGACACGATGTGTGAGTAGATACTTTGTGTTAGCTGCAAAAGTGACATGAAAGGGGACAGTATACTCTGTAATTTGAAAGCAATTTGTGTAATTTGTAAATGGTGACCGAAAGGGGGTAGGTATATATATATGCAGCCAGATTGATTGATTACAGTGACAGCTGACAGCACACTGAATGCCAATATTGAAACTGAATCTGTACCGATAAATAGTTTTATTTAGGTTCGAATAGGTAGCAAGTGTCAGATAATGTGACACATGACAGTGTGTGGTTAAACAAATGTGTTTTGGATAGGAGGGACTTTTTGACAGATTGAGTTTACATTGTTCGAAAATCTAAAATGTATTGAGACGCTCATAAACGTAGGTACTCGTAAACAATTAAATGCATTTGCTTTAGACTCCTTATTTCGACTTAGTGTGACCATACCTCGAGGTATCTACAGCAGCACTTGGCGATATATTATCAGAAGTAGTCTTTCGTAGCCACCTTGAACCCTATTTTTCAGGTTACGCCCCAGTTATAGCAAATGAGTACGTTAAACTCAACGAAAAAAAATTTGATTTTTTTTGAGCACTTAAACTCTTAATGGGTCAACTCAATCTTGGTTTTAAAATATTGTTTACTAGCGGACCACCTGCACACTTCGTAGTGCAAAATAGAAATATAAAAAAAAACAAATTCAAATTCATTTAAATCAGAAATAATTTAATTGTAATGCTCTGTTGTGAGTGAATGGATGCTCTGTGTTACACAACATTTTTCGTTTTTCCAGGAATCG
The DNA here is from genome assembly GCA_955612985.1 of Cheilosia scutellata. Classification (NCBI taxonomy): domain Eukaryota; kingdom Metazoa; phylum Arthropoda; class Insecta; order Diptera; family Syrphidae; genus Cheilosia; species Cheilosia scutellata. The sequence continues at coordinate 89,656,817 of OY015313.1, read as the reverse complement.
TATTGCCTAGATAATATTCTTCTGTATCAGGACAATGCATATCAATGTTACCAATCTTACAAACTGTGGCTTTGACTGTCGAAGAATAGCGTTTGCTTTTTTTTGTATGGGATGCGCCACACCCCTTTGTCCAATATTGACCAATCTTTACAAGAACACTCCCAGGACAATACCTATGATTATATTATATGATTATCTGTAAATTTAAACTTAACCGATTTGGTGGTTTTCGAAATACCTATAAGATTTTTTAATGTTTTTGTTGTATGGGTAGTGCCACGCCCCTTTGTCCAATGTTGACCAATCTTCACAGGAATACTCCTGGGCCGATACCTAAGATTGTATGTAAATTTGAATTCAATCGATTCAGTGATTTTCGAGGAATAAGATTTTGAATGCATTTTTTGTATGGGAGCTGCCACGCCCCTATAACTCATGAACCAATACACCTACAAAGACCGTATGAACTTATAAACCATGGTATCAACGTCACCTTTCATGGAAAATTTCCAGAATCAAAATCGGTTCACGCATTACAGAGAACATTGGCGACAAACACAATACAACTTATTTTTATATAAGATTGGCCGCATACAAGAATCTAGTCATCGTTGTCGACTTGAACTGACTAGACTCAAATGGGCATGAACGCGTGAAACTAACTTTTTTCTCACGAGGTTTTGACTGGTGCTCTACTTCAGATCAATCGAAATGTCAACCTGTGCTCCCCATGCTCTCCAAATAGAAATGTCAAAACTGAGTTCTCCGGACACAATGTTGGCACAAATAAATGTTAACTTATGTCGTTTTCGGTTGGTTGTCCAAAATCATCCGGAAGAACTCTCCGCGATTCTGAATTCAAATCCAGAAGAAAATGTCTCTTCTTTTCAGGAGAATAACTGCCAATTGAGTGCCAATCGAACGCTTTCAGAAGCTTTCGGATTGCGTCCGGAAGGTTCTGGACGACCAATCGAAAACGACATTAGTAGTTAGTCGGGAATTTCTTGACTTGAATTGTCGATGTTGAAGACATAACCGTCAACTGCGAAAACTGTGCACTTGACCAGTCTAACCCAATGAAAACTCAGCAACATATGAAGATAGAGAGCTGTCAGACTTACTTAATTAGATTCTTGAAGGCCGTCATTGAGACGGTCTACGAATACTAGGTTCCACACCCGAGTCCATTTTGAAACCATCCGTATACGACTTTAGCCTAGTTTGGCAGTTGGGTGGGTTATTGCTAATTAATTCGTCGAAGATATTTTCCCTTTTAATTTTTTTTCCCCAACATATTATATAGGTTAGGTATTTGTAACAAATTACAATCGTCTCGTTAATCTTTGATCCCTACTGTACTAAGTACTACTTAAATGCTAAGTAGTGTACATTTTTAATTGACAAAGATCACGAACTTGTTACACATTTTTTCATAATCAAACCAATTAAAATGAAATGAGTCAACCACATGTGTTTTCCTTTCCACAAAATACTGTAACTGTAACTAATATAACACAATATGGAACAAAGAACTATAACGAAGTGAAACGTATGTATAACAGAACATGTTATTACAAATGTAATGTAGGTAACAAGGCGAGCGATAATTACTCCGCAAAATGCCACGTGGCAGTTTCCTAAATTGAATAAAAATAACATCGGTAGGCGGTTGTAGGCACCTATAAAAGGACTCTATATATATGTATGTAACTACCTACATTGCTGAAATTCAATTTAACACATTTGCGGTGGTGATACGATGCCAGTAAGATGTTGCTGTCATAATTTGATTTCGCATATTGACAGCCATAAATGCAACAACATATTTCTTTATTGACGTTTTTTTTTCTACTGCTTTTCTTAAAAGGTTGCGTAACAATGTTAACAACTTTTGCAATTTTTATACCTCCTTTTTGTTTACATATATAAGAAGTGTGTATGTGTGTTTGTGGGTTCACCTATTTTATCAGTGGCAGAGATATCAAAAGTTACCTCCTTGAAAGGTAAAAAGTCAAAGGCGTTTCAGGAATATAATAGCTTGTCCTTGGCCACACCGACTGTAATAATTTATTTATTTACATTTTCAATGTCCTTTGTGTGTAACTGCGTAGATTTTTTTTTGTCGGCTGACCTTAGACAGTGATGTTGAGCAATTTGTTACGATTACCCGTGTGTGCTCACATACTCGTATATTTTATCTGTACAGTAATGTGGTGAGTAATCTCTTAAGGGAGGGAATTTAGGGTAAGACTCAAACTCTGGGGTTCTTTCTTTATAACAATGGAGGGATGTTTTCCTTCTATCTGGGGGAATAATTGGGAATCAATCTTTTGCGGGTTAGTGAGAGTGGCACTTCGAGGCTTTTTTTAGGTTACCATTTTATGTGAGTTTGACAGTTTGAAGGTGGTGCAGGTGGCAAAAGTAACTAAAGTACTTTTTCGCCTTTTGTTTACTATTAAGCAAGAATAACTAGGCAAATAAGATGACGGCCTTATCTAATTAAAATCAATTCAATTTATACGGAGTTGGTAGCACTTTTCGCCTTAGGTGGCGCGCACAAGTAGAAGGAGACCTCAACCAACTTGGAGTGCACAACTGGAGGCGGTTAACCAAATATTGTGCTAACTGTAGAGGCGTGTTGATTGAGGCCCAGGTCCCAGGTGTACCCCGGACTGTAGCGCCGTCTAATGTCGTTTTCGATTGGTAATCCAGAAGCGTCCGGAAGAACTCTCCGCGATTCTGAATTCAAATCCAGAAGCAAATTTCTCTTCTTTTCACTAGAAGAACTGTCAGTTGAGTGCCAATCGAACGCTTTCAGAAGCGTTCGGATTGCTTCCGGACTGTTCTGGATTACCTATCGAAAACGACATAAGGAAGTAAGTAGCACATCGAAACAACTCTAGGCCAAGCGACAGCTGCTGTCAAATTGACACGCCACCGCGCATCGACAAAACCACGAAAAAACTGTACTTCGTGTTATACCTTGTGGCGCAGCGGCAGCTTAGTAGGTCTTCCGCGCATTTCGAAATTGTTAATTGTTTAAAATTTAAGCCTATAAAATATTGTAAGTAATCGAAATGAATATTAGCTATGTGAATTTTCTAAAATCCTATCAAATTCTAGTAATTGGTAAAAATTGCTAAAAATGCTTGCTTCATAACAAGACAATCCGCCAACAACCAAGTGGAAATGTACAACCTATTAATAATAAAGGGCTACTATCAACGGGGAGTAAACTTATACAAGAGTCACATTCTGTTTTGTTAAAGAACGAACCGATACCCAAAGGTCCCATCCCAACTATAGTATAAATTTATCTGGGGGGATTCGTATAGTCATCCTGTTAGTCTCTCATTTGGCAGGAAATACCACCCGTTCTCAAATAACGTGAGTGGGGATCACACTTGTATGTCCAAGCCTTTGACATATCAGTTTTATTTAGACTTTTCTTTTACACTTCGCATAAAAAAATCTATACAAAGTTCTGGTGCACCCTTAGGCCCAATGCAGACGGAGCAACTGGAAAAAAACTAAACCGGTTGGCAACTCGGGTTACAGACCAGTTACGGACTCAGCGGTGACTTAACTCCGCACACGAGAAAACTCGTCACCATTCAAAATCTTTAGTTCGTTCAGTGTCGTCATGTTTTTCAACCTCCCCACCGCCAGCAACAGGTTGGACTCTTGCTCGCTCATTTTCGACAAAATTGGAAACTGAAATCAATAGGCAACCCGAAATGCAAATCAACAGACGACTGATTACAAACTGTTTTTTTGTGAATCGGCAAACGAGTTTTCAACCAATACCGTCGTCCCATTTACCCAGGGTATAACTCAAAGCAAACTAGTTGCCAATTCGCATCGCTGATCAGTTTTTTTCCAGTTGCTCCGTGTGCATTGGGCCTTAGAGGGAGCCAACTTCAAGCGATATTTATGAACATCAAGAATTTAAATATATTGTTAATACAATAAGTTGTACTATTCTAAGGAGCTTTTTATACTTTTTATACACAGATACGAATTTCTTACAAAACGTCCAAAAACGTGTCTGTATCCAAACGAAAAATGTCATTTAAAACATTTCGAAAAAATTTCCTTTTTTGTCTTCTTGAGGGCTCCCCAAACTCTGTTTGCCGAAGTTTCCCTGCATAGCCTAAGACGGCCCTACCTACAGACAGCCCACTATACTTCTTTAAACCAGAAGAGAGCATATTATACAGTCCTGGTTGCGTTTACCAAAATGTAACAAATGTGCGACTTATAAGCTGACATTGGCTAGGGTGAAAGAACACACAAGGGATTTCAAGACAATGAAAAGGCGGACAGTGGCGAAATGTCATGTTTGAAAAAGGTCGCATTAAAAATCTAGTCATCTTAAGTTGACTTAAGTCGTCTGAATTCGATTTAACCTGAACGTAAAAAACTGGATTTGTCGGAAACGTCACTTTTTCTACGTCAGTCATACGATCAACATAGTACTCATTCGAGAAATTCGTGACTAGATTTATTCTTTTGGCACATAAAGTCAAACAGCTGTCAGACTTACTCTAAACTAGAGTATTGAACGTGTTCAAATGCAGTAAGTTGGTGTTGCCAAGTAAAATGTATTTTAATAAAAGCTCAATCGATTCCCGTTCACAAATAAAACAGTACATATTTGTTGACAAGTAAAATTAAGTAGTTTTTCTAAATATATGCCAATTCATTAACAAACTTACAAAAAAACACTTGTGTAGTCAGTCAAAAATTGTTTTTGTTTCTTTATTGCGACTCAACAGAGTGTCCAATTTGTCGCAATACCCTCTTCTGAACTAATTATTCACCTGTCAAAATTGTGTGTTCGAAAACATGTCAAAATATAGCCATATTGCATTTAATTGATTAACATATTTAGCTCCCACGGGAATTAATGAAAGCCCACTAAGTAAATTATGACAATAATTTATTGAACAATATTTTTAATTTTGTACGTCAAAAAAATATCTACTTCTCATAACAAACTAAAATTAAATTTTTGAAATTAATTTGTTTTTGCATAAAAATAAATAACATATTCGCACTGTTTAATGTTGACTTAAAGAAAATATTAATACATTCCCACCATGGAATGTCACAATTGCACTTGCATTTCCAACCAAAATCAGCATGCTAAAAATAGCAAAATGACAATTAATAAGCTCAAGACAATTATTTGCGACATGTGCCATCAGAGATTATTTTTAAAAATCTGATAAATACTAATCGTCGAGCAAAATATTTATAAATGATGAAACTATAAAAATATGGCAACCAACAAAAAATAAAATAAACACAATTCTTGTTTACTAATTCTTTAATGCGGGTTTAAAGTCCTTCAAAATGTTTTTAGAATGCATATAAACCATTGACATTCGTACGTCGGTCGGTCCACTAATTTATTTATGCGGTGTCAATGTTTGCGATCGTTTAGAAATAATAATTTTAATAATCTTTGACATACTCATATCATATAGACATAAATCTCACCTGAGGATATATTTTTAGACGAATCTTTCACTTTCGATGTCTATTTTCGATGTGAACTAAAATTTAACACAAAGTGTGCGTGTGAGATGAATTTGCGAGTAGAAATAATGCATGGATCTGGAAAAAAAAACGGAATGTCATTGGTGACATTCGACCCAAATACCGTTGTCAGTGAGTTCTATATTTGGGACTGAAGTTGCACAGTCTATTGCTGTATTTATGTCAAATAGAATGAGTTTGCATGTGGGCGAGACATGATACAAATTCCTTCTGATTGAATGAAGGAGTATTGACATTTCTGGTATAGGGCTCTGTTGGAAAAATGCCACAATTTTGAGATTCTAGAAATAAATTCGAATAAAACATTTACTACTTCCCACGCAACCTTTTTGATGGGTATTTTTGAAAATTGATGGGTTTGATTTGAGAAAGTTAACTCTTTGACAGGAATTTCGTTATCCTAATGAAATGGGAAATCGCCAACCTTTCAATTCATTGTTTTTGAAGTAACTAAAGAATTTGACATGACATATGTTACCTATATACACCCAAAGGGGGGAAATTCGACTGATTTTAAATAAAAAATAAATTTTCTTTTCTTCTTAAACAAATAATTACAGTTATGTACTGTCAGAGTTCAACTGTGTATACTCAAACAATCAGTTAAGTGAGTCTGATGATGAGTTAGTGGTTTGTTTGTAAACAAGTTGTTGTTATCTAAAACAACAAGTCAACAATGGAAATGTTTTGATTCGAATTATAGAACAAAGGAAATATTTGAAACCGGATGTTAGGGGAAATCATCCAGAAGTTTCATTTAACAAAAGGTACTTAGAGAAATTTACACTAGGAGTTTATTCTATTTCTGTCAGATGTCTGTCAGACCACTTGGTCAAAATTTAAAAAATGTTTCTAAGGTCTATAATTCTTTGGCTAGATTTTAGTCTTTTAGTAAATATTTGGTTGGATTATAAATTTGTGCAAAATTTATAAAAGAGATGGATAAAGGAATACAATTTTGTCAAATGACTTATCTAACCTAAAAATATGTATGTCGTTTTCTCTGTTGGAGCGAAACGTACAAGAAATATGTGATATTGGATTGCATGTTAAGTTGGTAGACGAGATCAGACGATCATCGGTAAATTTGCCGACTGAATACCTTAAAATCTGAAAACGACTTGCATTCTTCCTTCTGCGGGTTTTGTTCGTATTTGCTACGGGAAGGTTTAGGAAAAAATAAAAGTCGGAAAATTCTCAAATTTACAGGTGGTCTTAGGTATTGGCCCAGGAGTGTTCCTTTTAAAATTGGTCAAAATTGTACTAAGGGGCGTGGAGCCTCCCATACAAAAAAAAAAAAAAACATTCAAAATGTTATATACCTACCTATCTCGAACACCACTGTACCGATGGAGCTCAAATTTTCAGGCAATTTTAGGTATTGGCTCCGGCAAGTTCCTAAAATAAGTCGGCATTTCAAATGACGCTATAGTCCGGGGAAAAGTTGGGCCTCAATAAGCTTTTTATAGTGTCGAATGACTTGGTAAGGCGAGCATGTATCAACTTATCTGCAAAATTTGGTCTGAAGAAAGTATACCCGATGAATGGAATCTCAGCATCGTAATTCGTGAGCCTCATCCTCAAGAAAGGAGATGCTCTGAACTGCTCCAATTACAGAGGAATAACTTTCCTGAATATTAGGATAGCGTATAAGATCATTTTGGCTATGTCGCGTGAATGCCTAAAACCTTTTTCAAATAACCTGATCGGCCCATATCAGTCAAATCTTCACACTCTGGCAGATCTTATAGAAAAAGACGCAGAAATTGCAGATCGATACACACCACCTCATTATCGACTTTAAGGTCGCCTATAATAGCATAATATATAGGGACGAATTATACAAAGCCATGTTAAATTTCGACATACCTGCAAAACTCGTCGGTCTGTGCAGAAACCAAAGTGGAAAAGAACACCACGGAACACTACTTTGAAAAAGGTTTAAGACAAGTGGACGCGCTATATTTAACTTCTTTCACATCAATCTTGAAGCAATTGTACGGAACATCAGAGGTGCAATTTTTTAAAAGTCCGTTCAACTAGATACTTGCATATGCAATGCAGAGGGTGTACCCCGATATGTCGAAAAAGAAAATCTCGAAAGCAAAAATCTTGAATGTAAAAATCTTGATCGAAAAAAAATCTCGAATTTAAAAAATCTCGAAAAAAATATCTCGATACGTATGCTGCTCCCCTGCAACCCCCCTGCTTGGGTTTACTGTTTGCCTATGGGATGGGAGCAAACAAAAAAATCTCGAATTTACTTTTTATTTTCGAGATCTTTTCGAGATAGTCTTTCGAGATTTTTGTACTTTCTGGATTTTGACCCATTCGAGATTTTTGCATTCGAGATTTATCAAATTCATTTTCGAGATTTTGACCATTCTAGATTTTAGTCGTTCTAGTTAACGTCATGATCCATAAACCCCAATGCAGATGATATTGACATTATCGTGAGAACTCAGCGAGCTGTCAGTGGCGCGTTTATAAGCACTGAAACGGAGGCTGTGAAGTCTGTCTGTTAATGAGGACAAAATTAAGTATATGCTGTCATCTAGAAAGTACCCTCAACTTCGGCGACTCGGGCAAAACATCAGCTAAGAAGGCATCTAAGAAGTAAAGCCCTCTCTCACAGAACCAGGACCTGAATTATCGCGATCCTGCTGCAGAAGCGTTGGGTCAGCCTGCATCGGTGGTTAGGTCATCCGTTGATACTTGAGTTTCTCGTGAACACGAGTGTCGGTGGCGGTGTAGACAGATCAAATGACTGGGTCCGAACATCTGCAACAGGTTCGCGTCTTCCCTTCTGTCTCTCAAGAGAAACGTAGCAACCTCCGACAAAGAAAGAAGATGGACCTTATCGAACTCTGATGAAAACCTCTTGGCACGCTTTGAGGAGAACGATTCAACGAATTATTTTCGGTCCAGTTTGTATCGACGAAGTGTGGAGATTCAACGACTAACCTTACGGGCTATTATAGTGGCTTTGACCTGGTCAAAAAGCTCAAAATACAGCGACTGATGTAGGTGGAGGTGCGTCACGTGGAGCGTATGAACAGCCCTGACTGGCAACGAAGGAGAGGAAGACCCCTTACTCTCATTACTATTGGAGATGACTGCATGAGTGAGGCCTATATGGTCCGTATTTATGGCTGTCTATTCTGCAAATGAGGCTCGTAGTTATAGTTCTCTTGTAAGCTGTCCATATGATGCAATTCGTCGTTTCTATGGATGGGAACCCAGACGATAGTGATCTTGAAGCGATGGCTAGCCCAAGTCAATGCCTGCCTGCATTCGTCGACGAGCTTAAACTTAGTCGTAGTTGAATCCATGACCCTAATCGCGGTCTTGGTATCGACAAAGAAATACATTTTTGGTTTCGATGTAGATTCCTAGGAGCAGCTTATATATACTACACGTCTTCCTTGTAGCAAAGCTTCTTTCTGTAAAATGCTGGATAAAATTGAGGTTTACGAATTTTCGACATCTGCTACACCTCGACAATCCATTTCAAAACCCTTTGGGAAGATGCATATTTCGAACTCTTCCGGAACAGTATTCAACGACCATTTCGTTAGGGTTACCAGATTAAAAAATACAAAAAGGGGGACATCGTAAGTTTTCTAGGGGGGGGGGGGTCAAGTGTTCAAAAAGGGGGGCCATATTTTTTTTTAAATTTGTGAACACCAGGGTTTATACTTTTCGTGTTTTTTAACGTCCGTCGCACTAACCACCATATTTGTTGTTTTAAAATTTGAATTCCAAACCTAGATACATATTTATAAAATCAGGCTCTTGCTACATCAAACCTCCTCAGGGATTTAGGACCATTTGCTGATACAACTCAGAACGATTTAAGTGCTACATAAAAGTAAATGTCTATGGGCTACTTTTTCTAAGCCATAAGCTGTAGAGTCTATGTGGAACTTAAATCTCTAGGTATGTCGTATCAGCAGACGGTCGTTAAAGAGCTTCAGTACCTAAAACTACTCTCAATTTTTAATATTAACCTTGAATGTGGGGGAAATTTTTAATATGAATTAAAAACACACATTGTGTCAAAAAATTCAATAATTCTTGAATTGTCATTTGTCAAAATTAAAAATGAAGCTAGAATACGCAATATAAAATATTTCATATTCTTTGAAATTATTATCCATCGGATTATGTTCGTTTCCATGGCATCATTTATACCATGACATGGAAAAATGTTCTCGCACGCGAAGGACACTTCAGACTTCACTTTGGATAGCAGAACAAAATTCAAGGTCACCCAGTTACAAAAATACCTCTGCAGAGCTAAGTGTTTTAGTGGGTCAGTCCTGCTAATTACTTTCAGCATGAAGTGCTTTCAAATTCGTCGCATCAATTCCGGTGTCAATTTGTCCGTTATATAATTGTACCTACTTCCCTGGCCAACTTATTGTTCGCACAAATGTAAGACCTAATTACAAGAAAAAAACAGTTTGTTGTTGTTTTTTTCCCCGCTTAACATCTACATCAAGTTTATATCCACTTAACCTAATTTGAAGTTATAAACCTACCTTTTCAAGTTACAGCTGTATTCTCTCCAATCTGTAGGCAGTTAGCCTTATTCTCCTTTTCTCTTCACAATACTTGTAATAGAACCTTTCTTTTGTTGTTGTTATTGGCCAACACACTTTTTTTTTCACAACACAATATCGCAAACAACAAAACGGAGATTACTCTATTAAACGCGAAGCAAAGTAGTATTTGAATATTAGATACGACACAAGCACAATTTATATTCGAACACGACAAGAAGTTAAGACTATAAAGATGCCGTTGATGTTTTTTTTTCTCTGCAATGACTATCCGGATTCCGGTTTGGTTAAAATAAATTTCAATAAAATATCCCCGCACTCTAAAAAAAAGTCCTACGCGCACATCCCACAACAAATGATGGATACCATCCAAAAACGAAGAACACAATTCCAAAATTTCGAATGAATTGAAGGAAAAAAAAAATTGATTCAAATTTTTGTTCCTCTACGAAGCTAGATTTATCTTTGTATCTGCACTGCGCGGCGTTTCGAATGAAACTGAATCTGAAGTGTGGATGTGGATACTTGGCTGGCGATGGTTTGCTGCTTCCAATTCGATTCACTTGTTGCATGCTTTCGGAAAATGGGGCTATAGTGATGTAGCAACATGTTGTAGATACATTTGGGGGCAGCCGACTGAGCCGAGCCGGCAGATTCCGGAAAAGCTTTGTAGATTCAAAAAGTATCTATACACATGGGTGTTTTGGTTTGTTTTGATTATTTATTTCGCGTATACTTTGTGATGTTAAATTTCATCGGGAAGCGGTGGGTAAACATTGGGGGGGGGGTTTGGTTTTGGTGGAACGTTGTTTTTGATTTTTTTTTTCTTTCTTGTCGGTTTTACAATGTCACACATTGGGATGCGATATTTAACCGGCGTTTTGAGCTAGACCCATCTATTCGTGTGCCGGCTGAGGTGGTCTTAATTGCGAGTGCTGATGGTATATTTTTGTGACAGTAGTGTTGTGGTAGTGGTTTGGGTCGGCGGTGGCTTTGAATGGTTAGCACGCCCATGACTGATAATAAATATTGGCTAATGTTGTCGCGAAGAACATGTAATTTCGTGATTATAGATGTAAAATGTTTGCGTAGCGTATTATTGCCTGGAATGGACACGGACAACCATCAGGAAGGTATTTTGGAGGTTGGTTAGTATACGAACATTTTCACTATATTCACAGGTAGGGGAGACTGGGGCACATTTGAACGTGGGGCTCATTGAACATTGCTAATAAAACAACATTTAAAAAATATTTCTAAGTATAAACCAAATTTTAAACTTGGTAATACCGTGCTCTTTTGTGGTCAATGAGGAGTTTTTATGCTTAAATTGCATTTATTTAAATTTTTCTATTTGTAAGAGTTTACAAATTTTATGGTGAGCTTTTCTTTTTGTGTAAAAAATATTTTTAAGGCATAACTTCGTTTGAAACCGATTTTTGACATTTTTTGACAAATATGAAAAATATAAATATTTACGCACATTTTCTGTCGCTTGACCTATTGGGGAAGGTTTGAACAAAACAGTCGGGGCACATTTGAACAAGTGGTCTGTAAGTGGCATTGAACTAAAAGCTAAGCTACCACCACCAATTAACGCTCCGGGAACATCGAGGACAGCTGCGATGGTGATTTTTGTCTTTAATTTTTTAAAATTTCTGTTCGGTTAATAAAATAACTAATTTTTATTTTTATAAAGTTTTTTAAGTCATTTGTAAAATATTTTAGTAATTTCAAAATTTCAGTTTGCTTTTGTTAAGTCGTTTTTGTTTTTTTGTAAGTTAATTTATTTTGTTAAAAAGATACAAACCTTGTAGTAACTTATTAGCTGCTAAAAACAATTACAAATAGTAGACGCTCGATATAGTGAACTAATAAAAACCAGGCCTGTTCACTATATCGAAATTGTTCACTATTTCGAGCGGGAGTTTTTAAATGTTCAAATAAGCTAATTTGATATAAATAAACACATACCAATAAACACTGAGATGAAGATATTTTTTTTGAGGAACACAGAAATAAATATAATTTTTTCCATAATTAAATTTTTAAAAAAGAATTTGTCACCTTCATTAAGTGTCTTCTTCGGCATCGTCGAAGACTAACCGCTACCTGTAGGAGCTAACTACATCCGTCAACTTCATTTAGACACTCTAAACATCTCGTCAGAGGCAATAGTCTGTTAAACTGTTTCAGTCACCATTCGCCTTTGCTTTCCCTGAAGGAGAAACTCTAACCCTTTTTTTTTTGGTACCAAGCAGTATGGTGGTTTGCTTCCATCAAGCTCTTCTGGTCAACACCAGTCTTTGTCTCGTGGACGGGATTTCAAAGGAAATAAACGGGGTGCAGAGTGCTACGGTTACCCTCCATCCTTTTCTTCCAGTAGACAATCCATCCACTGACTTTTGGTCAAGCAGAAGAACAGATTGGTTCAACCACCCATTTCTGCCATGTATTAGTCTCTCTCTCTTCAGTGGTGGACTGCTACGGTTACCCTCCGTCTATACCCGAAGTCAAACCGCCACCAGGAGATGCTAAATTCAAACATGTTTAACCAACTGAGTTGACTGTTTCAGCCATCACGGTAAGATGTACGGAGATATCTTTCTTTAAAAGAAATTCGTAGGTAGCAATAGAGTTCCCACCTCTAATGTTCGGCCCATAATTTTTCTGGTCACTTCCTGTGTCCTGATTTTGGGACAGTCTAGGTGGCTAACCTAACCTTCATAACTAAAATATCAAAAAAACACACAAATGAACGGTAAATTGTTCTAAAAAATTTTTGACATGCAGGCGCATTGCTAAACTGGAACATTTTTCTTTTACTTTTGCGAAAAAAAATCTAAGTTCACTATATCGAGATTTTCATAGTTCACTATTTAGAGTAGTCTGTGTAAAATTTTGGTGGTTCACTATATTGGATATTTCACTATACAGAGGGTTCACTATACCGAGCGTCTACTGCACTGCCGTTCAAAAGTGCCCCAGCCTAGTTCAAAACTGCCCCACATTGGGGGCACCTTTGAACATAAGGACCTACTTCGTTTTTAATTAAAAATAAATTATACGCCCTTACTAAATTTACGTAGTTATTTGTCCAAATCCAAGTTTATTTGTATTTCTTAAAGTGAGAATACTTTACAGTCCAATAATTTAAACAAATAGGATTTTATGAGACCTCAAAGCAAAAAGTGTTCAAATGTGCCCCAGTCTCCCCTATTACTTTTAGAACGCTGGCTTGTGACTATGTATGGTGGGTATGCGTATGGTTTTTTAATATCACTTTTGGTTTGGCCATCCTTTCGCACATTAGTTGACATTTTCATTACAACAACCTTATGGGTTATGTGACTAGGAAAAGGAAGTGAAAACACTGACATGACATGTGCTGTGCATCTTTCTATAGAGTGGGAGAAATTCATTTCAATTTTCGAAAAATTTTAGTAAGTAAGTACATAACTGGGGCTACAGAACGATGAGATACGAGAGGAATTTGCACGGCCGGCAGGTGTGTGAAAGGTTTCAACAAATTCCAAATGTTCCATTGAATGTAGAGGAAGAATGGCAGTTGTTTTCAACAGCAGTCATTGCCTCTGCAGGACATGTTTGCGGAGTAAAGCGGCTCGGTGTGACGGCTGGTCGTAAGAAAAGAACGCGTTGTTTAAAACGACCGGAGTTCAAGAAGCCATCAGAGAGAAGAAGAAGGCTTTCAAGGTGTGCATTCACTTGGGGGACTCATCTTCTCGAAACCGGTACACTGAGGCGCGAAGAACTTGCAAATTGGCTGTTAAAGCAGCCAAAGAACAATCTTGGAAGGAGTTCGGCGAGAAATTGGACCGTGATCATAGATCTGCAAGCAAGGTGTTCTGGCAGACCATCCGCCGTCTTAGAGGAAGGAAGTGGAACATCATTGAAGGAGTCAAATCCAAAGATGGTGTACTTCTTTCGAATGAGGAGGACATCTTGCGCAGATGGAGCGAGCACTTTTCTGGATTGCCCAATCCAATCCAGGGCATTGAGGATGACAGATCCATCGCCTTGAGCAGGGCGGAAAATAGTCTCACGGTAGAGGAAGTCACTTTTGCGATCAAATCGCTAAAAGCTGGCAAATCTGCCGGAGTGGATGAAATCCGGCCAGAAATGCTTAAGGCCTTAGGTGAAGAGGGAGTTAAATGGCTCTCTCGTGTCATTAAAGTTTCCTGGGAATGCGGCGAAACTCCAGCGATTGCAAGATTGGGGTGATTGTTTCAAGAAAGGGGATAAAAGTTATTGCTCCAATTACAGGGGTATATCACTTTTAAGTCTCCCCGGTAAAGTCTTTGCCAAGGTGCTGGAAACGCGTTGCAGAGCTGTGGTCGAGGCACGATTAGGAGATGAGCAGTGCGGTTTTCGTCCCGGCAGAAGCACAACCGACTACTCTCAGAATGGTGTTTGAGAAGACTTGGGAGTATGCAATACCTGTTTACGCATGCTTCGTAGATTTGGAGAAAGCATACGACCGAGTCCCTCGAGGTAAACTCTGGAGTGTACTGCAGGAGTATGGAATTGACGGTTCTCTCTTGAGAGCCATTCAATCTCTTTACACAAACTGTAAAAGCTGTGTTCGGATAAACGGCGTTAAATCAATACCTTTCACCGTGGGCGTTGGACTTCGCCAGGGGTGCGTCTTGTCTCCTCTCCTTTTCATTTACTTATATGGACTGGATGTTACAGCGCAGTCTTGGCGAATTGGGAGATCTGAGAATAAGTCATTTGCTCTTAGCTGATGACTTGGTCATCCCTGGGTCCTCTCAGACTGAACTTCAGCGCGCATTCGAACGGTTTGTGTTGAAACTGAGATTAAGGTTACGTGAACAAATCTGAAGTGATGGTCGTCTCCAGAACGTCAGAGAGGTTCGCGAGAGGTGGCGCAGTAGAAAAAACCTTAAGCACACTAACCACTGCGCTATTGCGCCCATGTTGAGTCACATAGGTATTCGAAAAGACGGACGGAAACGCCCGTTCACTATATTGTTACTCTCCTAAGCCGATTAGTTCGGTTTGACTATTCTGCGATGAAAAAAAAAGGATATACGGTTAGAGGTGCCAACGAGGAGTGCTGTGAATAAAATTTGGCACTCTCCCCTTTTCCATTTTCTTACCCAATCCAATAGTTCACCCTATGTATTCTTTTTTTTTTTTGCTATTTTCCTCGGATCATGATTTATAAGAGTGTTCCTGGGTTAGTTACACTTAGAACACAAACTGCTATCGGTATTCAATTTACCCTGGGGATGAAAACGAAAAAACGAATGCGGGTAGAAGAGCCCAATTATTTAGCCTTCGAGGGACGATGACATAACTCTGCCATGGAATTGTAGATTAGCAAAGCAGTTATAATAATTGTATAAATAATAATAATTGTCGAAATAATGAAATATCTAGAAGGCCACCGATTAAAAAGCGACAGGCAATACGGATTTCGGAGCCGTCGTTCCACTGGAGACCTGTTAAGCTACGTAACGCACTTATGGACGCAAGCAATTGAACAATACGGCGAATCAAGAGCCGTAGCCTTGGACATATCAAAGGCATTTGACCGAGTCTGGCATAGAGCGCTATTAGGCGAGTTAGCGTCTTACGGATTACCACAACAACTCTGCGGATGGATGCAAAATTTTCTTCTGGGAAGATCGATCCAAGTTGTTGTAGATGGTGTATCAGTATCATCTAAATTGTTTGCTATCAATGCAGGAGCGCCTCAAGGATCTATTCTTTCTCCAACTCTATTTCTTCTCCACATCAACGATTTGCTTGGATCGACAAATAATAATAAAGGATCCGCCAAATAACTTTTTTTTTTTTAAATGCTATAAAAAAAACTACTGAATATTTTCTCAAATTTTTTTTTTTATTTGAAAGTACAATCCTTCCGGTTAATAATGGAAAATAATTTCATTCAAATGGCAGCCTCGGCTGGCCATGCAGTAGCCTACACGATCGGTCCAATTTTTAAGCACATTATCGATTGTGTGCAGCTGTATTTCACCAATGGCTTCACGAATATTGTCCTTTAAAGCGTCAATTGTCTCTGGCATGTCGGCGTAACACTTATCTTTTACGGCACCCCACAAATAATAGTCCAACGGTGTCAAATCGCAGCTCCGTGGTGGCCAAACGACATCAGCTCTGCGGCTGATAATGCGATCTTCAAAAACAGGGCGCAGAACATCGAGTGTAGCTTCGGCTGTGTGGCACGTAGCGCCGTCCTGTTGAAACCAAATGTTGCCAATATCCTCCTCTTCAATTTTTGTGAACAAAAATTCGTTCAACATGGCCCGATAACGATCGCCATTGACTGTAACGGCCACTCCTTGCTCATTTTCGAAGAAAAATGGCCCAATTATGCCTCTGGACCAAAATCCGCACCAAACTCGGGTGTACGCACTGTTTTTGGCTTTTCACGCTTTGGTTTATCGATGAGGATGCCAGTTTCTTTCACTTTTTTCACAAGATAACGAACATACGGAGCTGACGGTGCTTCTCTTCTTCCAAAATCCGTACGCAATTTTCGCACACATTCTGCAACATTACCATGATTTTCAAAGTAATGTCGCAATATTTCGTCACCTCAGTATTGGAGTGACACATATGCATTTTTGCCATTTTTGAGTTAGGAATGATTTCTAAGAGACAAAAAGGAAATCTTTCGTTTGGTGTAATTAAATCTGTCCTATCTCCATTACTGCCAAAGATATCAGTGTTACAAATGATATAAACGCACTTATGGGAATAAATTGTCAGTATTGGTCTGCCACATAAGCCTTTGTATGTGAAGTTCACATTTTCGTATGAACTTTTCTGAAATTTCTTAAATATTTTAAATGACCTATACATACAATAGAACTAAAATGATGCTTCAATTGCAAACACCAATTCAGTGCTTAAATGATCTAAACATACAATTCTTCCTCAAAAGTGCTTCATATGCACAATAGTTTTTCAGTGTTTAAATGATACATACAAAGCAAACTCCAAGTTAATTTTTTGAGCATTAAAATTGATTTCAGTGCATAAGTGATACATACAATACAGTTGTCTCCATAAATGCCTTATAGACAGTTACTGTTGTTCAGTATTTAAGTGATACATACATACAATTCATTTCTCAAATCCCTTAAACGCTTTATAGTTGAATGTATAACTGGCACACACCATTATAACTTGGGCCAAAAGTAACACAATTTATCATAATCATGAACAAATTTCAGTGTTATGATCATGAGTGCGGTTGATGTGCAAATACATATAGCCGCATTTTTGCAAAGAATCAAGCCTTATAAGATGTCATTGTAAGTACACTTGAGACTATGAAAAAGTCAAAGAAGTCACTCCAAGGAGAACAACGCGTAAAATGAAAAGAAAGCATTGATCAAAAAGGCTTATACCAAAAGTATTAATATAATTTTATTTATTTATTGAAAAAAATTTGTTTATGTGGTTATCCAATGGGCCAAAAAATCAATTTGTTTTTAACCTAGATCACTTGTCATGTTCCATTGGGCAAAAAAATCTACCTTTTTTTATCTGGATCACTTTTTGCAGATTCGTTATTTTTCAAGATTTACACATACTCTCACTAATCAAAATATACTTTGCACAGCTATTTTACATCATTCAGAATTTGTTTTTAAAACAAAATTACTAAAAGCCTCTTGAAAAGCAATTATTCAGAACAAAAACGTAAATAATGGACATGGACTTAATTTTGGAGCAATTGCTATCATCTTCTTAATTTTTTTTATTCTTAATCTGTGTCATCTGTGGATTTTGATTCTTCGTCGATATGTTTATCCATATTATGAAGTTCGTATGTCTCCATCGACAAACGAAAACAATTTGCACAGCTGATGTATACTGTCAAATAACGCACTAATACATTTACAAAAGCAGATCAATCTGCTTCATGTTCCATGTATCACGAAAAATCTGAGATCTGAATAAAAATCGGATGAGCCCAATGGAAAATCACATTAGTCGACGAAGTTTTCATGTTTCGGAAGTTCAATTTATGTTTCATTTTTCTGCATTATATTTAAAATATATTTTTTAAAATTATGTTATGAATTAATAGTTGGATACAATACATATTTTGTTTTATTTTTTTTTTCTTCCCTCTGAATTAGTGCCTTCAGAGGGTAAGAAAGGAAAAAAAATAATTTATTATAATTTTTAAAAGAGCTGAAATATTGGATTTTTAGATCCCAGTTATAAACAAACGTAGCTATATTACAGAACTATTTTTCTTTGAAACGATAACTTACCTTGTTTTTTACATACAAAAATAAGTTTAACAAAAATAACGACAAGAAAAATAAAATAACAGCAGTTCAAAAAAATGCTTTTATTTTAACTTTTGTATGAAAATATGCCACATACGCATTCAAAAATCACAATCTCGTTCCATATTTAAATGCCACATAGGTTGGTCAAAAAGTGCCTCATACCATACAAATACGCATTATTTGAAAAAAAAGCATGCCACATATGCAATTTCCTTTTTTTCAACTTGAGATTACAAAAAAACCAATCGCCTAAATGAAACAAGAACTAAAGTGTAAGTAGAACTCAATAGCCACTAAATTAATAAATTTGTTTCATAGTTGTTTTACTGACGGTTTTTTTTTATTCGTATTCAAACTTTAAACGTCGTTTTCTCGAAACTAGGTTTTTGTCGTTTAGATCACTCCAATACTGAGGTGACGATTTCCGAGCGTTGTTCAAGCGTATACACAACCATATTCGTTCAGTGGAAGGATAAAACTAATTATCTGCCAAATCAGACATGAGCTAATGTCGTTTTCCATTGGGACCATCAGATTTTTATTTCAGATCTCAGATTTCTCGTGGCGAATGGAACATGAAAGCAGATTGATCTGCTTTTGTAAATGTATTAGTGAGTTATTTGACAGTAGCTACATCAGCTGTGAAAATTGTTTTCGTTTGTCGATGGAAACATACGAACTTCATATGAATAATCATATCGACGAAGAATCGAAATCCACAGATGACGAGGAAGAAGAAGAAGATGACGAAGTTGATAGTAATTGCTCCAAAATTAAGTCCATGTCCATTATTTACGTTTTTGTTCTGAATAATAGCTTTTCACGAGGCTTTTCGTAACATTCAGGCCTATTCGGCAAAATCTTTTATCCATTTTTCCTGTTATTCTGTTATGAATTTCCATACAAAAGTTCGAACTGTCAAAAAATCTTTTACGATCTCCAGAATTGGTATTCTGCAAGCAAAAATCTTTTATGAAATCTGTTATAAATCATAACAGAATAAAAGACAGCATTTTGTGACTTTTATCATAAAAGATTTTTATTAATTAGAAAGTTTTGGATTGAAAGGGATAATCTATATAATTTATGGTCAACGAAATGTTTACAAAAGAAGACAAATGTAATAATTGTGCATAAATTAGTGGGTTTGTAATGGAAAATAATTTGGAAATTTATATTTTTGCTTTAATTCGCGAGGAACTCAATGTCGAGTAGCTACTTCTCCGGAACGGCCCATGCTTCGGTGGTTTGGTCATGTTGAACGCATGTCCCCAACCAGGATCCCACGACGTCCTATGGAATCCGTACCATCATCAGGCAGGCGGCCTCTATGTAGACCCAGTATGAGATGGTTATATCAAGTTCATAATCTCTCCTCTTGCCGTATGGGGATTGCCCTTGATTATTTAGAGACGATGACGGAGAATCGAGAGCTATGGAGGGTCCACTTGAGCAACCTACACCCACAACCCATTTAATGGATAAGCGGACCATTGAAAATTATTGAATGGATTTTTTTGGTTCAGACGAAGACACCCACACCGATTACTTTTGCTGGAACTAAGATTAAATAGTAATCCATTTGATCTTCCTAATGTATGAGTTTTATTCAGCTCTTTAGTTTGGATTGGAACAATTTACAAAACACGAATACAAACATTTCATTTCAAATTAAGGTAAATTGTATTTCTAATGATCACGATGTAAAGTTGGATATTTATTTCAAGTCTATCGCGACACTACATTTTCACATTTTCAGTTCATATCACGCATCAGTAGGAACACATTTTTGGTTTATCGCAGCCCAGTACATCCAGATCGATTCAGTTGGTTACTGATTTGAAATAGAGTTTTCTAATTGGATTTTGTTCCATGTAAGGGCAATATATTTGTTTTTGCCTTGTTGTTTTTTGTTGTCTTTTTCCTAAAAAGATGTTCTAGTATTTATTACACAATTATTTAGTTTGTAATAATTCAAAACATACTTTTTTCAGACTGCATTTTAATATGTTTTTTGCACAAAATTGATCAGGTGCCTACCGTCTATGTATAAAAAAAAAACTCTGCGGTTTGTTTTGACAGCTTCGTAACAGATTTCCAAGTTTCGAACTTCCATAACAGGTTTTCATAAAAGTTCGAAACCCTGAATACGATTTATAAAAGATCTTTTATGGTCGAGATCTTTTATGATTCATAACAGAAAATTCATAACAGAATAAAAGATTTTGCCGAATAGGCCTAATTGTTTTGAAATCAAATTCTGAATGACGTAAAACAGCTGTGCAAGGTATATTGGTATTAGTGAGAGTATGTGTAAATCTCGAAAATTATCGAGATCTGCAAAAAGTGATCCGAATCAAAAAAAAAGATTGATTTTTTGTCCCAATGGAACATGAAAAGTGATCCGGATCAAAAAAAAGATTGATTTTATGTCCCAATGGAAAACCACATAAGTGTTACCATTCGCGAAATAAGCACTAGTTGAAAAAAAAAAAAACGTTAGATGGCGGACCCTTTATACAAATATCTACCTACCTAATAAAAAATATTAAAAAAAAAAGTTTTGGTTTTTTTTTTCGGCTCCATGAAATTAGAAATTGTTTGAAAATCATTTGGGGCATTTTTCATTTTCTTATTTTGGTATCAAAACAATTATACCGTTGTTACAAGGACAGCACGATACAGCTTTCAAGGAGTAAATAACTTACTGACAATTGAATTTGTGAGTAGGTACCTACACATCGATCAATTTATTGACGAAAGTGCGCGCGAATTCTTAACTTGTATTTTCTTAAATTTTTCATTTTTTTGGGGTGATATTTCTTACAAAGGCCTTAATATTTAGAAACGATTTTAATTTGGGGCATAATTGCACAAAAAAAAATGAAATTTTGCCCCAAACTATTAATGAAAAAAGGCCCCAAAAAAATTAAAAATCACCCCAATCCTACTACAAAACGTTGTTGTTGCTTACTATATAAATTTTTGGGGCCTTTTTTCATTTATTTTTGGTAGTTTTAAGAGCATATTTTTAGAGCATATAACACCTTTACTTAAAGCGCTATAAACGGTTTTTTAGAGCATATTTCCGGTTGCCCTAGTCATTAGTTTCGAAGTTAAGAGGGCCTCAAACCTTAAATGAAATACTGCCAAAACAAGTCAAAGTTAACCCGTGGGTAGGCACATGTTTTTACTAAAACACGTCAGTCTATTCAGCGAGATCATGCGATTTTATAAGTAGGTACTATATCTCCAGCGTAGTATCTACACTCCGAATAGCTAAACCACAACTATTTAGCAGCAGTTTCCTCGCCATCATAGTTGAAAATTTATAAAACTGCTCCAAATTGCCAAAGTAAACTTTTGTGGCTTTATCACCCAACAAGCGCTGTCCAAATAAAATTGCATCTCTAATAATTTTTTTTTTTTTGTGAAAATAGCTTAGATAAGTTTAAACAAATCCATTCTGGAACATATTGCGAAGAGAAGATCTATTTCGATCGACTGTCTTGTGTGAGACAAACATAATTACACGATCTGCATTCGATTGCATCTCGGCAAACATTTTTATTTTTTTTTTTTTTTTTTCGTATTTTACAAGGAATTTATAGCACGGAACCATTTTTAGAGATACCTCTAGTCGTGTATGTGATCTATTAAGCCAAATTGTTAAAATTAGCATCAGTGATCGCGTTTGTTGATCGTCAAAAATGGGCCATCATTAGATGATCGTTTCGACAATGTAAATAAAGGATTCGCATACAAGTTTACACTGAGGGTGGCAATTAAATTGTTGTTTTGTTTAGCACAGGTTTGGGGTGAGAGTACGCACGTTTTTGATGGCTCCAGCAATTTAATTTTAAATCCAATTGCCTTTTAATTGAACATAATAAAAGTTTTGTTGAAGTATACCTACAATTTTTGTTTTTTTTCTTGTCTATGTTTTTAATTGAAGATTCGATTTGAATCGCTGATGATTTTGACGAAATGAAACTTTCAGCATAAATATTTCTAGTTTCAAAATTCAGTCATTGTTCTATAGCATTGTTCGAATGGTACATGTGGCATTTGAATTGCATCTGTTTATTTTTTGGATTCTATCATTAATTTCGATTCGCAATCTCAGATTTTTATTTCAGATGTCAGATTTCGGCTGCCCAATCGAACAAAAAAATTGCTCCGAGCTGTTCTTTGTTGGTGTTGGTGGTGTAGCTGCCACAATTTGTTTACCTTTTTTTTGCTGTGAAGATTTTTTTTCGTAGAGTGGTTGCAACTTGCAAGTTTTACATAAATTTTCAAATAATTATAAAAGATATCTCATAATATATGCTCCGAATATAAGTTCACCACGTTTTCCACTAAATCACAAACGCGATGCTTTTTCTCCCTTACAAATAATAAATACTGCAACTAGAGAAATTGCTGGTATGAAAAAGATGAACCAGTATTATCCCAAGACGACGACGAGGACGATGAAGATGTGGCACATCATGAATATGAAAATAACATATCTATTATTTGTTCCATATTTATCCAAATTTTGGTTTAAATTATTTAATTTAATATGCTTTTTCACTAGTTCTAACTTTTTCGGCCAAAGACCATCCGTAAAACGTAAACAAACAAACGCCTAATGTCAAATCATTTGTAGGTGTATTGGTAAATCTCGAGCGACTCTGAGAAAAAATCTAGATTCGCAAAAGTGCTCTCGAATCTGAAAAAGATTGCTTTTTTTGGTACGAATCGAACGAAAAAAGTGATCTCGGGCAAGAAAAAGTGCTTTTTTCTGGCGAATCGAAATTAACATATGTATATATGGCTTTGTGGGATCATGTCTAGATAAAGTTGGTACTATTTTGAGCGGATTTTTGTTTTGGTATTTGGTATTAATGACCATATTTATTTATTCAAAAAGTCGATCTAATTTGATGCAGGTTTCCTTCCTTTTGATGAGACTGCCGCAAATAGAAAGTTTTAAAAGCAAGTTGGAGCTTCTTCTGACCCTGAAGCATCAGTCTCATTTCCATCGTTAGATGATGATGGACTCCAATACAGCCACGCCCACCATGGATGACACCTTGTCAGACATGGACACGGAGGACTGTATGAACAAAATTCTTCTAGACGAAGACGCACTTCTTGGTTCATCCTCGGAATCGGAGGACCTAAGCAACACTGTGGTGGAGGTTCAGTCTCCTGTCTGTAGCGCAAAAATGCTTCAAATACTACAGATTAATTTCCACCACTCTAAAGAGGCTTCGGTCGGCCTCATTCTCCGCCTTTCAAATGGTAGGGAAGACAGTCTTGATACAGGAACCATGGATTGACAACAGTGTGGTTCGTCGACTCAAGACTCCTCAATACGAATCCCTATATGTAACTGACAAAGGTATAAACCCAGAACTTGCATATTAGCGAAACGTAGCCTTAACCCACTTATACTCCCTAATTTCAGCGATCCAGATATAACAGCAGCTAGATTAGTCACTGCTAAAGGCACGTACTGGTTAGCATAGGCATATCTGCCCTACGACTACGTGGGCCCTTTCATGGGAGAATGATCGCGGAAGCTGAGAGGACCAAATTCAACCTCATTATCGGATGTGGTGCTAATGCACATCACTCGCTATCGGGAAGTACAGACATTAACGCTAGAGGTGAGTCACTTTTTGATTATATCTTAAGCACTAACCTTATTGTATGTAATGTGGGAAATGAACCTACCTTCATAACAAAAAAACCGACAGGAAGTATTAGACATTACTTTTGTCTCCGATACCGTTAGTCAGATGATCACCAACTGGAAAGTATCACCTGAACACTCCTTTTCAGATCACAGGTATATCCAATTCAACTTAGCCGATGACCCTCCCCGCCAACTTCCATTTAGAAACCCCAGGAAAACAGACTGGCTCATATAGGGATATACTGCAACAATCAGTTACACCTGACCTTTTAAATCCCCCCCTGCAGCACCAATGAGCTTGATCGTAAAGTCAATGATCTCACCCTGGCTTTCATCAAAGCTATGTCTTCTTCTTGTCCTCTCATTCCACCTAGGGGTAAGAAGAAACCGCACTGGTGGAACTCAGAATTGGGACTGCTTAAAACTAAGTATAGAAAGCTTTTCAATCGTGTTAAAGACACAAGAGAAGCGACATACTGGAACTCCTACAAGGAATCCCCAAAAATATATAAAAAGGAGCTAAGGAAAGCTAAGCGTACATCTTGGAGGCTCTTCTGCGGTAAAATAGAAGAGTCATCTGAGGCATCAAGGCTTGAATGGGTAAACCAATGTGGGCTGGGCCTTAACCCTCACAAGAACGAACTTGTTCTCTTTTCTAGGAAAGACAAAATTCCGCACATTGACCCTCCATTTATAAATGGCATAAGCCTGACTTTCTCCAATGAAGCCAAGTACTTGGGTCTTATTCTAGACAGAAAGCTTAGCTGGAAGTCTAACATACAAGAAAGAGTTAAAAAAGCAACCATAGCTCTCTTCTCTTGCAAAAAAGCAACTCATGTACCGATTGCAAAGATTCGTTAACTAAAACTGAATGAGCTGTGTTTCGAAAATCCAGCCATATTTTTATACTGTTGGCAGAGTGCAGGAATACATGGAAATGTATGTTGATCCCAGGTAGTGTCCTTCGCTGGGTTACCTCATATGTTGCCAGTAACGAGAATCTTTCATTAGTTTACGACCCCTAATGGTGATGGTGCAGATGTTTTATCTGCGCTGTCTAGCAATACATATATCCGGTCCTTGACAAATGTTTATATATTTTAAAATCCATCGTCTTATGAAAATAAATTACTAAAACAAAACAAAAATTGCGTGAAAAATGTTTTTGGTCTATTTTGTTGATGTTTACGGGCAAATGCGGTGAAATTATGTACATACATTCTCTTTGAAATATTCGAACAGGAATTGCGTCTATTACATGTATTAAATACTCACATGTGCGATTGCCCCTTAAGTTTTCCGCACCCAGAATTCAATACACAATCAAATAACTTATTCAGTACACAAACCCATCAGTGCGGGGAATACCTTCCACAACCATAGACCAAAATGAAATCTGAAACATCTGTCACATAATTGACATATTTTCTCGCACACGTGCGGTTTTGTTTACGTATTTTCACCGCACTGTAAAGATTTCTTCATATTTTTATTGCAAAATTAGTGAAAATAAGTTTAATTAAACTGCAAAATGTCTTCCGAGGAAGGTAAGAATCCCATCCAAACTAATTCCCATCAACATTCTCACATAGACGTCTATTGCCTTTACAGAATTCATTCGATGGCTGAATCGCCCTGAGAAAACGTTCGAGGAAAACTTTGCTTTCGCAATAAAAGCATGGAAATCTTCAGAATTCCCCATGTCCACCAAATATGAGAGAGTTCTTGAGTGGTTAAGTAAGAAAACGAGTCAATTTGGTTCGGAATCATCCGATTTTCAGGAAGAATTAATGAAGGATTTCCTTCAGCTGCGTTGCCCGCCAGGACTGATCAGTTTGGATATTAAGTGTACATTTGTCAAGGGTATGATCAAGTGGGCGAAGCACTGGAAAAGCGACGACAATCGAAAACCCGTAGAATTGTTGTATAGCTTGTCGGAATTGGAAATGATGCAGGATTTGCTCAGGACAAGGTATGACGTGTATGCGAATATTTTGCGACAACTATTTAAAAGCTATGAGAAATATTTGAGAGGATTTGATGGCATTTTGGTGGGTGCAGAGTCGGAGTTCTTTGGAAAAATTATGGCAACAGTAAAATCTCGCGCAAAGAAAGCGGGTAATCTGGAGGAATTCGAAGAAAAGTTCACGGAATATGCCATACAACCGCTTGTGGAACTGATTATAGTGTTCCAGGATAAAGGAGTCAAGTTTTTCGATGATCTCCTTGAGCTTGAGAATATTATGTTTTCTGACTACGTAGAGCGAGACCTGATGGGAAAGTTAAAGAAACTGCCAACCCATGTGAATCTTCTTGCGTTCGAGTGTGCTATCGTAAACTACCGTGGTGACGTGAAATTCTTCCAGAAATTGGTTAAAGACATCTTTGGCAATCTGCTGGAAGGCCAAACGGCCAATAATCCCGGCTTATCACTGACGATAGCCGCTTATACACTGGAAATGTTTAGAAAGCACGACATTCTGTTGAATTTTCCCGTCACTGCCAATCAGAATGCGCTGCAGTTCTTTGGATCGAAGGTGGTCTGGTATGTAAAACGCTTCCAAGAGCAACACCTACTGGAAGTTCTTAATCTATTGTGTGCCACTCTGAGGCTTAATCCGCTAATTCTGGAAAAGAACGTTTTTGAAATCACCGCGAAGATGATGTTGGCAAAAAAATCTGCACAAGAGCAGCAAGTATTTGAGGAATACTTAATGCTTCTCATGATCATGTTCAGAAAGCTGAGTAAGGCTGATAAATTTGTAGTTTCCCTGCAGAAATCCATTAAAGAGCTCCTGAAGGCGCAACAAGTTCCAAAAAAGGAAAAGCGCCGACGAACCGTCACCGATCCACAGGAAGCAATCGGAGGGAAAAAGCTTAAACTCGACAATAACCAGGAGGTAGAGGTATCTACGAGTGAGGAGAGTAACTTCTACCTCCAGGTGCTCCTCAGAGATGTTCATCAACAGCCTGAGAGTGCAGGCAGGGCCGAGAAGATCAATAGTTTTCCGTACATCGCATTTGCTTGGCCCTCGTCATCAGTTGGAATCAGTTTTTCCAAACTCATAGTCGGTCTGATGTCAAAACCATCGTTGGTCATTTGGAAGACATTAATCTATGCCCTCAAGGAGATCATAGAAACCACAAGCGCTCTGGACGACAACACTCTCTTCATGTTTGACTTTTGTTCGTCGCTATTGTGTCAATACTTTGCCGGATGCAAGCTGTTAGAGCAGTCGGATAAATTCTGGGATGAAATCGAGGCCAATCGCCAGCTCACCCGTGCGACACTTCAACAATTCGGACACCTATTGCTCGGCCAGGAGCACAACAATCGAACCATGAATGCATTCCTTGAGTGCAGCTACCATGTGGGACTGTTTGACCTTCTCCTCTGGTACTACCGTCCAGATTTTCTGACAAACGACGATGAATTCGCAAGCTGCTCGAGGAATCTTCACGGCTATCTGTCCGAGGATGAATGGGTGCTGATCCAGCAGAGAATCGTCAACTTTGGACGAGTGGAATGCAAGTTCAACGCAAATCGCCTGCTGCTTCAGCGACTTAAGGCCGGCATGTTGTTCCACGGCGAGAAGTCGATTCATTTGCAGAAATGTATGTTGGCACCCACTTCCTCGGACTTTGAACAGACCAAGTTGGTCTTTTCTGTCCCAAATGGCAGGCCCTGGCTGCTTCCTCACATGACCACCAAGGAAAAGCGCGAAATTGGGGAACTTCTGGTGCAAGAGTTGGACTGCGACATGATCAGAAATTTCGCCGACGACATGGAAGCACTAGAAATAATTACCCTCGAGTTGTACAGAAAGCTGGGAGTCGCCTTTCAGGGAAGTAAGAAGTCGATAATGCATGAACTGGACTTTGAGGCGAGTGCGGAGCTGATAGCAAAGGCCGTCATCGAGAAGAAAGACGGATACACGGTGAAGAAACTAGAAGTCGACACTGTCAGGGCGGTTCTTGACGTTATGAGCAAATTGCCAATTGGTTGCTGTCGGAAGGACAAGAAGGCAGTGTTCTTTGCCCTACATCTGGCCATATACAGAGACCTGAAGGCTGCTGGTGAGGACGAACTGGCGACAGTAGCTTTTGATGTGCTGACAGGTGAGTTGAACAAATTATTGTCTGCAGATTGCGCTTAACCTTCTCCTCACTAGACATCCTCCATTTTGGGCAGCAAATTCTAATTTTCAAGTTCTTCCCAATCGATCGGTTGGTGGGTATACTTCCACCCTCCAGCACGATACAGTTCTATGAGTTCCTCTTCTCAACCCTCCGCCACGACGTTGACGCTGCTGAGAAATATGTGGAAACCATCGAACAAATTTTGAAGGCCAATCAGTCTGAGCTGACCGATGACCACGTGACACTGTTACTTATGTCAATAGACGCCTTGACGCAAAGCACAGCTCACAAGAAGCTGAAAAAGTTCCTAGGTAGCATTTTAGGGGTCTACGGCTCACACGTCACCACATTTTTCGCACAGGTTGATGGCAGAAAGTCAAAGAAGGATAAAAAGTTTGTGGAGAAGACTCTACCGGGCTTTGTTGTCTATGCGAACTCAATTTTGGCCGAGTCCAAGGCCGCCGAAGAGCTCGATGAGAATTTCAGGAGAATCTGTAAGATTTACATTGGGTATTCGGTAAGAGTAAAATTTCTTTCTCGAAAGCAAACCGCTCATTAGGGACATCTCCTCTGCTTTAGATGGACTGTCACAATCCTCACGCGATCAAGCTTATAATGATGGCGTTGACTAACCGAGCGATCTTGCACTTTGACCAGGATGAGATTGAGTTTGTCCTGAACAGCTACTGGAAGCAGTTAAATGACGATTTGAAGGCAGCGAAGCTAGACGAGAAAACGGCCGAGTCTGTGATAAAGATTATCATTGGCAATAAAACAAATGAAGATCTGCTCTTTTCGCTGAAGAAAATCGGAAAGCACATCGCGAGGGAGGACTTTGGGTATACCTGTAGACTGTTGGCGTTGATTGCAAAGTGTCGCTTCAGCACTATCAAGGGAGCGGTGAGTAATACTTATATATAGCTCCTGTCCAGCTCTTGATTAATGTATTCCCCCAGATCTTCAACGAGCACTTTAAGTTGATCACCTTTGATATAGTTTTGCGCCTTGAAAAGGACGATCAATGCCAACTAACCGACTACGAGACTGTCTTAAGCCTGCTTGACTGTCAAAAAGCCATCGCTGAGAACACTAAGGTCAGTCCAAGTGGTATGTTTCTTGTCGCCAATTTCATTCAGAATTTCTCTGCAGATCCCCATGTCATATGACACCCTCGACGACATCTTGGCCTTTCTGATGGACATCAACATAAAAAAGTTTCCCGTAGGCGACACCAATGTAAAACTTTTCAACAGAGTCCACCTAGCAATGACCGAACTCTGTACAGTGTTGATTAAACACCGTCACCTGATCCTAATGGATCGCGTGCCACAGTTTGTGCACATTTTCAAGGACCTGCTACAGGCGGTCTGTTGGTACAAAAGTGATCGGCAGAAGGATACAGCGCTAACAAGTGAGGAGGTCGATGATTTAACAGAATTGGCACTGAAGATGGAGAGTTTTATGCACGTAGTTGCGTCTCACAGTTTGGAGGTCAAACGAGTGGCGCCATACGTTCTAACATTTGTCATAAACCTAATGGTTTCCAATAAGAGGCCGACTACTCTGTACCCTAAGGTGAGTTGACATTCATCAGCTTCAAGTTGAAAGTCTGAGTTTTTTTTTTATATATTTCAGATCAAAACTCATATCGAAAACATTTGCTATGACTTGGTTGCGGTTTGTGATCATCGTGTTGGACGGTTCATTCTGAGATGTTCAAATGAGGCAGCAAGACAAGTGTATGAGGTTCTGGTGAAGGATCATAAGAAGTATCACAAGTTCAAGGGGAAGGTGTAAACTATTGAGGATTTTATGTACTTTAAGAGGACGAATAAATGCGGACATTGTTTTGAAAAAGTTTGCTGTTTTTATGATGTACCTACTTAATATTTAAAAATGAAGCTGTTGTGTATCTAGCGGCGACACACTTCAGTTAGGTACATAAAAAAATTGTATAATGTACTTGGTCCTACTGCGATTCTTCCATTCACTCGCTGGTTATTTTGTCAATGATGACGATGGAAGATTAGGCTCTTCAGAGTTCAGAGGCATCGACACGCTTATTTTGATAGGTATTCGAATAAATAGCCAATTCGAACGAATGTAGTCTATTCTCTATTCGTTCGAATGAATTGTGTATTTTGTGTATCCGTCGTGAGAAATTAAACAACACTATTAAACTCAAACCTGTTATTTTTCCTTTTTTTTTTAAATTTCTTCACCATTTTCTTGAGCTGGTTACGGTTTGTTTTTTTTTTTTCAACAATAAAAATCATACTTCGTCATTAACA
Source organism: Cheilosia scutellata (assembly GCA_955612985.1). Taxonomy (NCBI): domain Eukaryota; kingdom Metazoa; phylum Arthropoda; class Insecta; order Diptera; family Syrphidae; genus Cheilosia; species Cheilosia scutellata. The sequence continues at coordinate 89,626,246 of OY015313.1, read as the reverse complement.
ATTTAGTTAGTTTAAATATAAATAGTTTATTTTCACGGTAGTTTACTTTTTATCTCGCAAAATTATTTTGTAAAATAAACTGATTTTGACAGCTGCTGTTGCCGGAAAACCAGAGTCGGTAACACAGTGTACTGCAAGTGTAACGCTTTTTTTTTGAATAGCTCAATTGAATAATGTGCCTACGCGTTTACCTTCACCCATGTTCAAAATAAACGGTTATAACCTGTTTGAGTGCGCGCTGAAGTTCAATCTGAGAGGGCTCAAGGAACCCAAAGTGAAAACTAATGTCGTTTTCGATTGGTAATCCAGAAGCGTCCGGAAGAACTCTCCGCGATTCTGAATTCAAATCCAGAAGCAAATTTCTCTTCTTTTCAGTAGAAGAACTGTCAGTTGAGTGCCAAACGAACGCTTTCAGAAGCGTTCATGGGAGGGTTTTTTTTTGTTTGCATTTTTCTGCATGTCATCTGTAGGTAGTTTGAGCAAATTCGACTACCTACTAGTCGAAAAAAATCTGTCCTTATTTTGAATGCGCTGATATGTTCTAGGAGAACATATAATTCCAACTTCTTCCTCCGACATCGTTGAAGACGAAAATAAATAGAGTTTTATTTGTCAAACTTTTGAGCTGTCACTTAGATGACAGTTTTCATTTTTTTCATTTTTCAGTAAGTCTAAATTCGGCGAGTAGAAAATTACGAAAAAATTAAAAGCGGGGAAATGGATTTATCTCTCAATTTTTTTCTATTTACTCAGTACGTGGTCGCATTCGCACAGTTTCTTAGCAAATTTTTAATAATTTTACGTTTGCAAAAAAAGTACCCGAACGAACCTAATGTCTCTTGTTTTGGTATTGGTGAAAGTATGTGTGAATCTCGCTCTCGAATCGAGATTCGCAAAATTGATCTGAATCTTAAAACAAGTGCTTTTTTTTCCGCCCAATGGAAAACGACAGCTGATTTCTAGAGCAGAAAAACTGGACTGAATCTAAAAAAAAATGTGCTTTTTCTTGCCCAATGGAAATCGACAATAGATTTACAATAATGGAATCGAATTGTCAATTCAATTTGATATTATTGTTCAGCAAACAGATATAAAAAATGTCAAAATATTGGGGACTTAAGTTGTATTATCAAAAATGACACTATGAAACAAAAATCAACCCCTAGATGGCATAAAATTGTTACTGGATTTTGTAGATGACCGACAATAAAAACAATGTCTTTCATTTTATTCGCCATCTTCTTCCTCATTGTGTCACCCTTAAATTTCTGAATTTCTGACTCTAAGTCTGTTCCTTTACTTTCTTACGATTTTTTGTACTAGTTCTTACGAATTTTTACGCAGTTTTTACTCAACAAATTTCGTTGAGTAAGAATTGTAACAACTGTCAGTCGTCTGAAAATTGACAGATGATTTGAAATTTGTTTGGCATGCGCGTGTGTAACGACTATTTGCATTTGTCTTTTGATTTCCTGCGATATGAGAAACAAATTGGTTATAAAGATGGTATCAGAATGCATCTGTCATTTTTCATGATTACTACAAAAGCGTTCCCTAACGTTTTCATAAGTTTTTCGCTTTGGGAGAGAATTTATCCCCATCCCCACCATATAGCCATTTTGACAGTATTTCCAATTTTACTACAAAAGTAAAGGAACAGACTTTCTGATGTGTCTGTAAATAGATTTGTTTTATCGAACATCTATATCCCAGTAGAAAAAAAGCTAAAACAAAAATATCGATAGTCAATAGTTCCGAATATATTTGTGAAATTATTTCACACCAATGAAAACTATCGAAAATCCAAATTTTATAACAAACTTGTCCACAAAGGACAAAACTGTGTACTAACCTTAACATAAAACTAACAACTATTTTGTGCTAAGTACCAAAATCTAAACTATTTAGTGTCAATGCGACATTTAACAGTTTATAAATTATGTAATTCCAAGTACTAATGTCTATTTAAATTCATAAGCAAATCAAATTCGCCTCTTTTGTTTGTTTGAAACAATTTCTTAAATCTCGCTTATCGTACAATCCAATGAAGAGGATTTTCAACCAATCTATACCCATATCCGTACACTGATAAGCCGTCAAAATTAGGCACTACCACCATTCCAATGTGGAATAAATTTGCATTACTTGAGGTTATATTCTTGAAATTTGACAATTTAATCCAAAAATAGAAAGTTCTGTTTACATGAATTAATGAATGTCAACACTCCTTATTCAATACATCTATAATTTTGGTGCGCCTTGAGGCAGTAGATTATTATTAAAATTTGATAGGTACTGTTCTCCAGAAGTTTTCGAAATTAATTTAAAAGTTCTTTTAGCATCATTTGGATGGGACCATTGAGTTTATATGTGTATAAACTCAATGATGGGACATAACTCCTAAATCTTGGTTCCTAGTTTCAAATTCATTGTATGAGTGTAGCCGTTAACGAATCATTTAAGCTTTTTAACCGATGCGTCAGGATAGGGGTGTCCTTTATATGCTTTAGCTGAATCACGGCGAATTGAGACTCATTTTCTCCTCTCCTATAAGGGGTAGTAGGTATTCTCAAAAGCTTTACCAAAGTATAAAAATGAAACTCAGAATAAAAAAAGAACCTTTCCCAGTTAACTCCCGCCAGAAATATAGCTGAGTAGACTTTTTGGTGTATAGCTTGTTGCTTGTGTGGCCCGTTTCATTTTATCTTCTGAACTTTTCACTCTGACAAAGTGACAAGGCCTTGTACTTACTTGCTACTTTGTAGTTTAGTGTAAAAAGGTGTTAAAATGGATTATCGGGATTTGGCCCAAGGGAGATGATGGCATGTAATTTTGTTTTAGATTGACGCGGGGACTTTATCAACACTGCCTGTTGTGTAATGAGATCTTCCGCCAGACTAGCCGGCAGCGGCTAAGATGACAACGATTTGGAATTAACTTGAAAGAGTGCCAGCTATAGCGTGCAGGTAAAATGCTTTTCGAAAGTTAATTGTTTTGTATAAATTTAGTGCTTGGTCCGTATAGTTGAATGACTAAGGGGGGCTTATGATTTTATGGCTATACCAATTTTAGTTGAGAAACATTTTCTTGATGGAACCGTTATTAAGAAGGTCGCTGAGGAGGACAGACATTTACTCAAGGATGGGCTATTGTAATTTTGTAAAAGGTAGGAGACGTATAGGTATACATATATGTGAAAAGTAGAAAGAAAAAAAAACAAACTTCACCAGGAGCAGGACTACATATTTTCATCATGAGCAAATTTATGCAGTAACTTTTATGTGATCAACGCCCATCATATGTTCAAACTTAGAAGGGATTTGGGGAAATTCAAATCCCAAAAGGGGCAAAGGGGGGTCAAATTTTTATCCGATCGATTTGAAACTTGGTTTGGGTACTCTATATAGGAAATAAAGAAAAGCAGTTTCTCTGACTTTGGAAATTTTGCTCGGGGCTCAAGTTATTAGCGGCGGCAGAAAGTGAGGTTCAGTTTGTATAGGCACACTAGGTTCATCTGTAAAGGCAGCGAAGTCGCGGATAAATGCTAGTTCTTTATATTTGCTTGGGTTGCATGTTGCCTTCATATGATTGTTAACATCGGCTTCGTTGCTTCCGCACGACTATTTAAAAATCTAAATCAGCAATCAGACCCACTGGGCAAAACTCACATTGTTTAAACACACACTATTGTAGTGTGCTAGTTTATAGTCAGTAAGTAAAATTTGTGACCTTTGATAGACACTGAGAGTAGGTACTTTGCGGAAATCGCTTTGTTGAATCATTCAGTCAATAAATCAGTCTACAAATTTTAGGGACTATTTCTGGCAGAAGCATAAAGATGACACTTCCATTTTTACCACATATTTTGAAAGCACAATATATACCAATGCAACGCATATCATGCAACAGTTATCGAAGAAAATCACGTGTGCAATTGTAACATTTCATTCACGCCCAAAAATTTGATTTTAACCAAATTGCTATTTTAATACCTACCAAAGGACATAATAACTCATATTATTCACCACCCATTCCATAGGAATTCCATATCGAAACCAACGAGCAATTTAATCCTAGTCCTTATGGAGGTTTATAACATGGAATATACATTTCACTCCTCTACCTAACCTAGAAAAAAGCATTTCTGTGTAATCGCATTTTAGCCATAAATGTGACTTGGGGGCAGGTATAATGTCGTTGCTATCCACTGAGCTGTGTGGTGTTGCCCGAAAATCAATCCTGTGCGAAAGGAAGATTGTACAAAAAAAAAAGTGTTTCGAAAAATGTAATTCAATTGGAAGACCTTCACTTATGTATATTGAGCTTGAGCCCTTCAAATGATGCCTATATGTGGTGCTAGTGTGTGTGTGTGTTTTTTTTTATTTGCACACTTGTTGGAAAGTAAAGGCTGCTCATATTTTGTTGAATTTATTCGTCGGCTTTTTGATATTCATACGTGTATAATAATGTCATATGTAAAATTTGTCGATTTATTTATTGCGTGTGATTCGGATTGCGGTTTGACATTTAAGTAGATATGTCAACAACACTGATGAGACGCGGCTACAAGACAAATGCCATCCCTGCGCCATAATTTACCCAATAGTACCAACTGACAGCGGCAGATTGGTAAAATGGAGTCATTCGAATCAGATGCCGAAGAGATTTTTCGATTCCCCGGTAAAAACACAAATCATATCTTAAGGTTTTTCCCCTGCTCCACCTCTCGCGAACGTCTGACAAATATCCGAGAGTAGGTATAACTGTGTGGGCGCAGTAGCGCAGTGGTTAGTGTGCTGGACTGCTGTGCGAGGGATCCCAGGTTCGATCCCCGGAAAAACACAAATTACATCTTAGTGTTTTTTTCTACTGCGCCACCTCTCGCGAACGTCTGACAAACATCCGAGAGTATAACTGTCCTGAAAAAGCTTCTCAATTCAGCCGTTCGGAATCGGCATAAAATCGTAGGTCCCTTCCATTCGTCCCAAAAATAGAAACTCACACAAACGAATGGTTGCGAGAAGCTAGGCCTAGGGTGTCTACCGCCTGTTGCGCCACATATTTATTTATTTTTTTTTAGGTATAACTGTCCTGAAAGAGTTTCTCAATTTAGGCATTCGGTTCGGACTCGGCATAAAATTGTAGGTCCCTTCCATTCGTTCGACAAAAAAAACTTACACAAACGAATGGTTTTGAGAAGCTAGGGTGTGTACGGACTTGTTGGGCCAACTATTTATTTATTTATATTTAATATTGAACGGTTGCAAGTTGCAACAAACTGCCAGAACTTTTCCCGAATAAGTGCGAAGCAGTCGTCTAAGATGGCAAGAAGAGCGAATGAATACCAGCGCTCCGGCTTGAAGATATGTAGTCTTCGACTCCAACCCAGAGAAACAGCGCAGTAGAGGAGAACGTCTTATAAGTGGCGTACGCAAGTGGAACAGAACCTGAACCAACTTGGAATGCGCAACTTGCAGGCCAGTTAGCCAAAGAGTGAGCTAAATGGAGAGACATATTGGTTAAGAACCAGCTCCACCCCGGACGGTAGCAGGTAAGAAAACTTGAAGAAATAGACGCTCTTTAAGGAATACATTTGTCTGTTGGGATAGATACCAAAGCCTAAGCCCACAGTTAGGTAAGGTATTCCCAAAATGGGGCCAACAACTCAGAAAAAAATATTTAAATTAACAAAATCTGTTAGATAACCCTCTCCTAATTCGATTAAGACGATAAATCTCACACGCAACCATTTACAAAATCTCATTTAAACACCTTCACACTTCAGTAAATCGTTCACTCTATATCTACCACCTATACCTCCCCCTAAACATTGCCAATTTATCGCAAATTGAATTACGTAGAATTGAATTCAATTCAGTTAACTATATACCACTCCATTCCATTACCATCCCTTTTGAAATAGACGGTATCCCCATCATTGCACAGGCACACACTGTGCAACGTGAACGTGATGCGATTTGTATCCAATAAAGACTCTTTTTCGTAGTTTTCACCCCAACCCCAAAAAAACGCTTCACTTCAACTGCAATCCTTAGCAGGTTTTCATTTTGTGTTTGAAAATGAAAAGAAAACTTTCTCAAGGATAATGGTACTGCGCTGATTATTTCAATCACCGATGAAATAATGAATGAATGAAATTGTCATCTTTAATAATACACGAAGGATAGCTGATTGTTATCCTTATCCAAGATACAAGTCTCTCGGGTAATTTTGCATGACTCAGTGAGCATTGAGGTTGCATCCCATTCTCTGATTGCAATTTTAATGACAAAAGTTCAACAGGAACTGGACGAACTTTTATTTGCGATGAGAAATTCAATAATAAATTCTTATAAAGTATAGACTGTTTAACATCCCTGTTGTATTTTTATTTCATTACATTTTGTACAATTTTATTATTGTAGGTATCTACTTTATTGGATGGAGTATTTGAGAGTAACTTCTCAAAGGATTTTTTTAAGTAAATGGATTAATGTCCTTTGCATGGAATAAGTACCGTCATTTACGACTCTAACCATTGTAAAATGTAATTAATTTTGAAATGAAACGTAAATTTATATCAAAGCCAGGAATATGGAACGATATTTGGTTTGTAATGAAATCGGTTTATGGGTATACCTATTTAGACATCTTAGGTGTTGAATTATTTAGACAATGAGGCAATAAACTGTTTAATTTATTACACATTCAGCGATATGGGAAGAAATGGGAGCTTTACGTTTGAAGACTTTCAAATAGGGGCTAATACCTGAATTGCATTATGGTGTAAAGCTGTTATTTTTTCTTTCACGTTCGATTTGTTTATGGAAAAAATATGAACTCAACTCAAAAGATAGGTTAGGAGTGGGCGAATCCATCATAATGCTCAATTGAAGATACAGTACCTATACTTGTGGGCGCAGTGGCTCAGAAGTTAGTTTGTTGAAAGCGAGGCGATCAAGGTTCAATCAAAATTCTTAAGTTACTTTCACACATGTCAAAAATTGACACGATTTATATATATGAAGTCAGTTTGTCTACACACAACTTTAGCTTTAGGACAAAATCTGATGTCATACTTAGGTCTCTCCCTCTCTTCTTCCGGAAGCTGCTGTTGGCAGCAAAACTCCTCCTGGAGCATAGGGCGACAACCATCTTCCATCTCTCTTTGTCTGCAGCTCGATACCTCAGCTGTGTCCACGATCGCAAATTTTGGGACTGAGCTTCCGTGGAGTCAGTTGAGTTGACCTCCATGTTGATCTTGGCCTACCAACTCGCCTTACACCTTGAGGGTTCTATTGGAAGCACTGCTTCGCTATGTTGTCATCGAGTTTCCTCTGTGTATGGCCATTTCCTCTGCTTGATGTCAACATCCACTTTTGTTTGTCCAGTCCTAAGCCACAATTCATTGTTGGAAATTGTTTGTGGCCAGTGGATCTTTAGGATGTAACGCGGATAACGATTAATAAAGGCTTGTAACCTGCTGGAGATGTTGGTGGAGCATTTCCACGTTTCACTCTTACGCAAGACAGTACCGATTTTAAATTGGATTCAAAGAGTTTTTACTTTGTGCGAAGCGTTATTTTTCTAGAGTTCCAGACTGGAGAAAGCCATCAGCTTTGGGAATACGGACAAAACGGTGATACCACGCCAGTTATTGCAGTTCTTAAGATCGCCTTTCTTCGGTATCTTGACAATAACTTCGTCCTTCCATTCGCTGGGAAAGGTTTCATTCTCCCAAACAGAATGAACAAGTGCAAATAAAATACAGACCGCTGCGTCTGGATCCGCTTTCAGGCAGGTCGGAGGTATGCCATCCAGTCCAGCTGCCTTGTTACTTTTTAGAAGCAGGATTGTGGTTCTTATTTCTGTAATCGTTGGGGGGGTGGATGATGATTTCCATTTGTACTCTGGTCATCATTGAGCAGTGCACAAAAATGCTCCTTCCACATTCGCAGTTGGTCTTCTAGTGACACAAAAAGGTTGCTGTTCGTATCTAGCACAGGGTGGTTGGTGCTACTTTTTTGACCTATAATGTCCTTAGAGACTTTGTACAGCTCTATACCTCTTACAGCTGGAACTGCGATTTAATGGCCTTGCATATATCGCTCTTGGTGGTGATCTCGTCGATGTCTTTGATTTCTATCGTAGTTCGGTGTGTCAGCATCCGGACCTCCACATTAGTGCCGAGAGTTTCTCCGAGTATTCCCTTGAGCTGCTCGGTTTTTTCACTTGACTCCTTCAGCTCACCTTTTTGCGTTCGCCTAATCCTTGTTACGAATTCCCCCAAGGTACCAAGTTTGGGGTCGACTTTAACTTGCGATAGTATTTGGGCATATGAGAGCTCTCCCTTGGCTGCTATCACAATTGCATCGGGTCGTGTATTCTCCTTTATAGTCCTTGGTTTCTTGAGCTCTTTTTTTTTTGTTAATGACTTTTGGCCAAGCGTTGTTATTATCGTTCACTGCATGGGCGTCCTTCGCGGCTTTATCAGCCTCCAGGGGTATAACTTTAGCACCTTCTTCAGCTTTGCCATTATTTTGGCTATCCACTTTGCTCCGTGCTGCCTTGTTGCTAGTAACTGATGGCGTTTTCTGTCGGCGCTTTGAGCTCGGGGTTTCGCCGTTGGGTTCCGGTCATTTTGAGTCCGCGACTACTATTTTTAGCCAATTTGATGTCTGCGAGGCGTTGTTTTTTCGTATGACCTCTTTGGCTTTATCGTCGTGCATCACAATTGCAGAGAGCTCGTAGAACGCCTTGATACGTTCAATGGCATCTCTCATTGGCCGGTGAATGGAACGCCTCTTACCGTCATCTACCATTTCCACCAAAATTTTAATCTGTTCTCCCAGTTTGTGGAAGACAAACAGGATGGTTGAGGTTCCGAAGACACGTGTGTCGGTTGTGCCACGCCTTCCTCCGCAATCATCTGAGGCGTTGGCGCCTTTTCTATCGGTGACCTCTGCATCGCCGAACTTCTCTGGAAGTGGTTCACGCAATTATCGCCGTTTACTCCATTGGAATTAATATTTGTTTTTGTGATCATGTTTGTTGGGTCCCCACTCAGAGCCGTTATAATTATTCGAGTGTCTGTGTAGTCACCTTTTGATCCCATGGCTTATATGCAAACAGTGAGGCCATGCGAGGGTTGACATAAACCCTTATGGGGTCTTTTGTCAGAGCCAGGTCGGTGTTAAACAGGAATGTTACATCTGTACCTACTGTCTGTTTCTGTGTCTGTTGTCTGTTCTTTGTCACTTGGTGACTTTAGACTGTCAAGTATGTCGGATTGGCAGTGGCAGCGAATAGTTTAGCTGAAGGATGTGTTAAAGGATTCTATTCTGAACAACTCAGTGTGGTTCACTCAAATTGAACAAATAACCTCCGTGCATAGAACTTTTTAGCCTTGCCTTGTCAAATTTAAGAAAACACTGACAAATAATCCATTATTCGCTCAAACTCAAACTTTATAAAACTAACAAGGAAGCCAACAAAAATGTATCCTTTTATATATCTTGAAGTAATAAAACAGAGTAGACAATCATATCTTGCAGGAAGGCATACAAGCTATAAAATTGTCACGTAGAGGTGCTAGTGTGCTTTATATCTGATGAGCAAAATTCACAATGTACACGTGGGACTCCTTGTAAAAAGTCCGCGTGTACAGATACAACCACTAAAGCCCTTCTCAAATTTGCACAATCAACAAAATCTACAAATTTTGGACATACCTACATTTTTTTTTGTACGTCCATCATTCTCATCCAGGATATGAGAATGGAAACTATAAATGTAAGGAAACAAAGTGTTATATTGCCGCACAGAGCATACACTGACAGCAAAAGGAGCACAACAATTTTCCAATTTATCTAGAAATGTTCCATGTGTTTTACGCCGAGCAGCACGACTAGAGTGCACTTTAACGGGTTTGTTTGGTGCGGTAGGTAGGTGCACCAGCTATTTTATTGCTCTAGGACGTGTGCTATTCAGAGATGGAGGACTTTGTAAGCAACACCAACTTTCATTGTCATACCCTCAATATGTTTGTGCACTGTTGTATCCTGTACGCAACGTTATTTTGCAAAATACACGATACATCTGGCACTCTGGCACTTAGCGTAAAGTCCCAAGAGCAAGGATGTGCACATAAAATATGAAAAACAAAAAAAAAAAAAAAACTCGATGATTTTTTCTTGTGCACGCGTGTCAATCGAGACATTTCAATGTGCAGGAGCAGGACAAGGAATAAAGTTCTAAAAGTTTCCTGCACTCAATTGCCACCTTTTTGATGGCTGTTTTCGCAAACCGTATAAAAGTGTGAAATTCCACATGTTGAATGTTTTCTATGCCCTGAGAACTGTACAAACATTCCGTATATCTATGTAAAGTAAACTGTCATACATATTTTATCGTTCAAATATTGAATTTTCACTTCGCATAAAATTGTGATCCTTGCATCTACCATAGCTGTTTACATTTACAGTGTATTCGGTATTTCTTCAATCTGCGAATACTCCATCAGGATTTTTATTTGAATTTACATTTAATTTAACTGTATGCGAGATAATGTCTCCAAGGAAAGTATGTATAGGTATAGTATATCTAGTGTTAATCCTAGTGGGGATGGGAATGGGACATCCATCTCATACCTACCCTCATTATCGATCGTCTTGCTAGTAAATCCCTTGTAATCTACTTAAGATCTTGGGAGACAACAAAAATACTCAACTCCTTGCTTCACTGATGGAAGATTTTAATGATGTTATCGTAATATAATTAAAAAACCACAAGAAGGAAGAGGAAGACGTCATAGTACGTACGAATTTGGGAGGGGACATTTCAAAATTAATTACAATATGTGAGTACCTACATAACATATATTGTATATGGGTTTGCTTTGTAGTGTATTTGTATAGAGTATCCTTAGTGACCATCAGACACTTGTAGATACACAAGCCAAAGGCGGACCACATAATGTTCGCCTAGGACTATGTTGTGGATACACTAAGAGTCCTTTTAAGTGGTTTTAAGATGCAGCAGTACAGTGGTTGTGTGGCTTTTTAATAAGGAGCCAGGATACTTGTGCTCATTAGTCTTCAGTAGGATGTTATCGGAAATGTAGGTCGATTTATTAGCAGAAAACATTTACGTTGGGTAGAGAGGTGACATCGACATTGTTTCATCGATGATAATACAGTTTAAATAATGAAATAGTTGCACTAGGTTGTTTTCTACATAAAAGTTGTTTTTGTATCTGAAATAGGCAACCGCATTCCTAATGCACCTTTTAACAATAATTTCTTTCCAATCCTGAGATTTTTTTTTAAATGAACCGACCACACACTCACACGTGATGCCGACCATATTTACTTCAACTTTGGCCCGCTCATCAGCAGGTTGATATTTGAACTGAAGTCGCGTTTTCCTCTGGGTCGCTGATTGCGCCAAGACGGTTGATATCGATGTTGTTCTTGGTCGTATACCCCACCGCTCCAATAGAACGTGGGCTTTATTTTCATAATCGGCTGTCTCAGTTTGTTACCAATCCAGTTACATTTTGTTTTTTTTTTTTTATTTTTTTTTTTTTTTTTTTTTTTTTTTTTGGTGGTTGGGTGTGTATGAATCGGGTAGGCGCTGATTGGCATCAACTTGGCGGTGCCCAGCTGTTGCAACTTTTTCATACACATCAATTGTGCTTATTTTACCTCCGCGTGGTAACCACCGGGTACTGGCCTCGCCCACCTGGGCTTGGCTTCCTAAACTTATAAGCGCGAGTGTTGAACACGAAGAAAATAGCAACACTATAATGCTCTGTCGGAACTGACTGTCTGTTCGAGTCTCAGAAGTCTAACATGAGCCCCTCAGAAAGAGGACGTGCGGCGGAAGAATTCACGCGATTGAATCAACGGTGACGTCAACAGTCGGCATGGCAGATACCTTAATGAGCTACTTCGACGTATTTGGAGCTGAGGTCATTAAGGATTTTTCAATACTAGTCAGGGTGTTGAAATAGAGATGGTGGCGGAAGAGCCCTTAATGGGCCAACGGCAGCACTCAAATCCCCGAAGCGGGTTACTGACTCCGGAATATCCGGCTCCTTTTGTCCAAGGGGTCACAGAAAGGGCCTGGCCCTCCTTATCATTATAATATCAGACAGCTCTTGACTCGTTTTACGATCCAATTTCTATTTGGATTTATTTTGCGGTTCGGCTGAATAACCCTTTCATTCGCACCAAAAATTAGAACTCACACAAACAAATTGTTATGAGGAGCTAGAAATTGGTTGTTACAGACGTCAGATATCGTGTAAGTATTTGAAAGAAACTGATCTGTATAGGGTGTTCGTTTTATAGGTACAGAACTTTAAATTGGAAAATTAAATGTAGATATCCGGGACCGGAGCAATATGAAGCTTAGTACGCTGCTCGAGCTAAATTTTACCTCCCATACAAAATTCTCTTCGAAATTTAGCTGAGCTAAATTTAAGCGAATCCATTTAGTCGAACGGTACGCTGCTTCCAGTTTTTATTTCAGACTGTACTTAATATATCTGTCAAAATTAAGCGCACCCATTAATGGTGCGGCAAATTTTCTCAAGATAAATTTTTACAGATCTGTTGTTTTTTTTTTGGTTTTGTATCTGGTAAAAGTAAGAAAGGATAAGTTTTTCAATTAATTCCTCGATGAGAAATCATTTGAAAGTGAAACATTTGGCCGCGTTCAATGTGGTTAGGCACCTAAATATTTAGGTGACAGTTTATCATTGAACGGAAAATTGCCTAGTTCCTAAGTTAAATGTCAAATGCTTCACATGTGTTAAGAATTGAACATTCACTTGCTGTTTTTACATCCACTGATCAACGCATTGGCTTCATACTAAAGAAAAATATAAAATTATTGAAGTGTAAAATGAATGATTCTTCTATGGATGGTTTTATGTATGTACCAATATCTACTTAATCAATACCTATTTCATTTTATTTAATTATTATCACACCTACGTATGTGTTGATTTTATTACCCGTAGCCAATTTGTTGTACGTTTCCTCGCTATAATCGATGTCCTACAGATCATCGTCAATAATAACTTGAACATTTTTTCTTATTTTTCCTAACAATATTATTAAAACCACATACAAGTCTCAGCAAAGTCCAACCATGGAGTGAAAATTTCTTCGATTTCAATCAGCTGTTTATGACATTTCTCAAATCGACTAAGGGCTTAGGCAGAAATTCTTGCCTAACTTTCCAGTCCCAACAGCTGACCGACCTCACGAAACTTGCCTAGATTTGCAGTCAAATCGACCAATCAGAGGCTGTTGACTAGCTAGGCAAAAGCGCATTGAACGCCCCCATTTGTGATCAAAAAATAGCAGCAATCAGCTGTTTTATGTGACACTTATATATCCACAACGCACTCAATTCAAAATTAAAGCTATAGGGATTTAGCTAATGTTTGGAGAACAAATTTGGAGAAATTTGTCCGAAACTCACAGCCAACACATAAGGCACGTTTTTTCAAAAGTCCGTCCAATTACTTGCATACGCCGCCGCCGATGATATTGACATAATTGGTAGATCACAGCGAGCAACAGTGATAAGCGGCACGTATAGAATGCAACCTCAACCGACTAGGAGGACGCAAGTGGATGTTAGCTAAAGACTGGGCTAACTGGAAAGGCTTATTAGTTGAGGCTTCGGTTCACCCCGAACTATGTAGAGCCGCCTAAGTAACTAAGTCATAGCCCCCCAATTTGGTAGTCAGAGAATTTTAACTGACTGACTGTAGTTCATTCATTGTATGGCTGTCTTTTTGCCAAAGAAACTGCGTATAATGACCATCAGCAAAGCTGGCCTAAGTTGCTAATACTGGCAACTGTTCGTTTTCGCTTTCACCCTTCCATCAAGAACTTACTTAAAATAAGTTTAATACCAAAAGTTTCCATCTAGGTAGTTCGTCCTTCAGGCGATCGCCTTTAGGTGGATGGGTAGGGTATGGACTTACCCACGCTACATATAATGTTATATCAGTTAGACTGTTAGAGGATGCATTATAATCTCCTCTTTCCTTCAGGGTTCTCATCTCTATGCATTCGTTTAATGAACATCAAATCATATTTTTATTCATTATTTAGTCTTGTGACTCAACATCTTCGTCAGGATTTAAAATTCCGTTTTGTACTTGCGTTTTTCAGTTCAGTAATATGAACAAAAATTGTTAATTTATATTTGATGATGCGTTTTTCCTTTGGGAAATATTATCAACTCAGGGGAATTTACTTCAATAAAATGTCAGACTAAATGTGAAATGGTTTATATCGTATTTAGAATACGTACACAAAAATAAATTGAAACAGTGGCTGCTCCCCAATATACGCGAGAAACGTTGGTACTCTTCACTTCTTCCCCCGCATTAAACTAAAACTAATTAAATTTTCAAAGCATCAACTCCTCTGGAATTTCTTTTAGTCTCCTTGATGGAAAAAATTTCTTCTGACCTTTTCAATTCTAAATGCCAAAGGATGTATGAGTAAAGTACCTAACCTACCTACACAAAAACTACCTTAAAACTTGGTTCTTTGATTTACTGGCAAAACATCTGGTGTCCCATATCATTCAATAAAAATTGCAATACACAATAAATAAAACACGGTTCTTCTTACAAGGGTCTAGCATTAAAGGATTGGAAAGTTTTTCTTCGACAAAATGCCCTATGACATGGTATGGTATTTCGATTTCAATTTCCTGAGTTATGTGTATAAACTCAGCAATTTTATGACTTTAAAGAGATTTTCCTAAAATCGACAATTTTGTAATATTCATTCGTTTTAAGTGTTCATTTACGACATTCATTATAATTTTTCGATATAAAAATCCTATTAAGACTCAATCAGACAATCTCCAAATGGGAATGGCAACATAAAAATGTCTGCACTCTGTGTAGGACGTTTTATATACGATTTCATTGAAAACTTCATAAGCTCCAGGGGATATTAAATTAATACAATACCACCAACACAAAAAAAAAAATACAGAAGTTCAAAAATAATCCTTGATCCGAATTAAGGGACAAATTGCTTTCAGCCGTATATATTATACAATAAATAAAAACCTCGAAAAAGTGTAAGTATAGGTGAGTGGATTTGATTTTTCAAATGAACGATTTTCAAATATATCAGCAGAAGCGTTTTATGTGAAAGGATCTTTAATACCCAAGCATGGCCGAATGGATTGCTGATTGCTGATACGGACAATTTGTTCATCTGAGACAGAAATGAAATTGTAAGAGCAAGAGCGACTTATGTGCGTTGGCGGAGTGTATGATTGATTACAACAGTCGTCTGCTTAATTTTTTATTGGAGTCGATAATTTTGTGAACAATCTTATTGTTCTTTTTGTATCTTTTGCTTTGGAATTTTGGGATACCCTATTGTGGTTCGCATGTATGATTTATTTGTTCTCCAAAGTAATTTGGTCGCCTTACTTTTGTACGCCCTCCTCGCTTAAGCTGCGTCAAAAATATGAAAAATATGGACGGATAAAAATGATGAGGCCAGAACAGAAATAAGTTTGCAGAATTCTCAACTTGACAAACGAAAATTATGGTGTCCAATGACAGTGTCCCCAAGATATCTCAAAATAATTAAAAATTAATATAAAAACACGTACCTACGTATAAATGCCTTAGAAAACGTGTTAAATGTCATGGCAAAATAAGCATTAAAATTTGAAAGCAATATGTCCAAAAACTCGTCTTAAGATCGCATCCGAAACGAGTCAGAAAGTTCAGTAAAGGTTCCCAAAACAGCGTCGAATTGCAGAAAAGAATACCCTAACTTGTGGTCAGGGTATGCTGGACTACTGTGCTAGGGGTTGCAGGTTCGACCCCCATTCCTCCCAAAAATAGAAACTCACAGAAACGCCGGAGTCGGCAGATCAGGCGATATCGGCGGGCATTTAAATTCACCGTGTTTTGAGATAGGTAATGTGATTTGGGATTTGTTCGCGCAACAAGTTCATTGCCTCACGATCTGTGTGAGCGGTAGCTCCATCCTGCTGAAACCAAATCAGCTCAGCATTGTTGTCTGCTTGCATCAAGTGGAAAAAGGAAGTCCCAAAGCGTTGTTCTGTAGCGGCACACATTAATGGTAACGCTGGCACACTCATCATTTTCAAGGAAATATGACCCATAAATCTTACGCGAGGTTATTCCACAGTCAACACCAAACATCAACACGAAGTGAGTGTAAGGAACGTTGATGGAGATTTTTGGGAATCTTTGAGCCCCAAAATCTGCAATTTTGCTTGTTCACAAACCTCAGATGAAAATATACTTCGTCGGTCATCATAAAAGTTTCTTAATATCATTTATCATTTCTTTGTCATTCTCGGCGATATTTAGGACAGTTCTGCAATCCCCAGACGTTTTTCAGCGATTGAACTGTTGGACAAACTGGATCTTGTAAGCGAATAGGTGCAGATATTTCCTCAAAATCCGATAAATTGTGCTACGCTGTATGCCTAACTGTGTTGATGTCGATGTTTCAGGATCGGTTGAAACACTTTCCCTAACGACTTGGATGTTTTCGATCGATCGTCCAAAACGAGGCCCGCCCGAACACATTCAACGCCGAACACCTCACATCTTCAACGTCCCTATATTGCTCTAAATTGGCCACCACATCACGAATATTGGGTGCTGTTGGAACATTTCTAACGACATAAAATTCCCGGTAGGCACGTTATGAGTACAAATAATTATTGACTAACTATTTTCAAAAAATAATTTAAAAATTTTGTTCGCTGTGCGATCGTGTAGTGCTCCATGCTAAATCTCCCAAGCCTTAGGTGTGTCTGAAACAAAAAAAAAAAAACTCAAAAATAACTATATGTAGGTACCAAATAAAAGAGAAATTAATTTTGTACATATAGGAAAGAGACTTTTGGTCCATACCTAGCTAGTTCAATATACCCGGAAAAATAATAAGTTTGTTACAAATTTATCAAAAAACTATATTGCACTTAGCAAGGGACATTATACAAAAAGTGTTAAAATAGACTAAAAAGTCATCTAAAAAAATCTCATAATTTTACTCAAACATAATTTATACAAAGTGTCCATAAATTGTACTGATTGTACCGAAAACTCGCCAGAAATTCTTCGCGAATAGCTTCGAAAAATCGATATAAGAACACTTTTTTAAAGAACATTCAAATACATCGTTAGAAACGACTTGTGTGTGTCAAAAAAATTGTCAGGAATCGCTGTCAAAGATGCCATACATTAAATGCTTTGGAAAACGCTACTAAAAGTTTGTAATAAATTGCACTAAAATTTAACATCATAATTTACACAAAAATCTAACAACATAATAGGTAAATTTCTTCGAACAAAGTATTTTTGAAATTACAATTAAAATTAACTGAGATCCACAAAAGTCAAACCAACAAATAATTTCAAATATTTTTTCAAAAATCTGCTAAAAACCCCTCACAAAATTCCTTCAAAATCGCCTCTAAGATTTCTGTAAAAGAGAATCAAAAATGTTTTAAAATAGCCTAAAAACTCGGTTAACAAAATCTTTACAAAAACTAATAGTATACAAAATTTATTCAAAAAACTTCCTCAAAAACGCCAAGAATAGAAAATAGAAAATTTAAAAATTAATCGAAATTGGTCAAAAATGTCCACCAAAAATGTCAAATTTAACGTTCGAAATAACTCCTTTGTCTCCAATGTGATGGAGATGCAAAAAAAATTGCAAAACATTCTTGGAGTAATAATTATCTACCATATAAATGTCAAATTGGAATGGACCAAAAATTGCTCAAAAAACATTTTTTTTTCTGAATACGAAAAAATATCCTCCCTATCATCGCGAAAAGACATATAATTTCACATATAGCTACCTACATAATATTAAGGGCCAGTTTCAAGACTAGCTGATAAAGTCTCGGATAGACTATCCGGAACTTATCTGTCAGCTAAATTTCAACTTTTGGTTTCAAAGGTTTCGGATAGTGATATCTGACAGATATAGTCTCGGATAGACTATCAGCCGGTTCAACTGGCTGTTAAATCCTATATCCGGAAGATAAACAAAATATTTATTTGAAGTGGCCGGAAAGAATATAGTTTGAGATCATTTTTTTGTTGACGAGCGTAGATTGCCCCGTAGGAATAGAGTATTTCGCCCAAAGCGACTTTAAAAGGAAAATGTTAATCACTTTTCTCCTAAACCTTCCTACAGCAAAGGGGTGGTCACATTGCCGTTGCCTCCGATTCTGGACGTTAGTGGTGTGGAGGGGCTGTTGGCGGTTTTAGTCGCCAGTAAAGTCACCCATGACAGACAGGCTGTTTTGATGAACAACGATCGAAGAACTACACAGAACTCTTAGTTAGAGTGCTCGATAAGACTCTCCCCCTCCCCTCTTTTCCTACTTCTATCCACAAATCACCATTTTCTCTATTTCTTATCCTAACCTATACCCCTTTCCTCTGGGCTGGACGAACGTGTCATACGAGATACGACCCGACCCAGCCTGTTTGGGGCCCCATTTTAAAGAACGCCACAAACGGAGTATCCGGATACCTGCTACAGCTCCTCCGTTAGAGGTTTTTGGATTTTTGGTGCTTCAATTATTCTTCTGTCAATTTTTCAAATGTCTTTTTTCTTTTGGTTTACCTAAAACAACAAAAAATATTAGAAAACACGAAACAAAAATAATACAAAACAAATGACATGTGTATCGAAACAAACGTAGCGTCTGATAAATTTTTCCGCAAGTTAGTTTATCAGAGACTTTGACGATGAAACAGAAAAAAATATCAGCAAATTTTATCTGGTGGAAAGCGTTATGTGTCGGCTAACTATCCGAAACTTTATCCCGAACCTTTGAAACTGGCCCTAAGTCACCCAAGAATTGTGTAGATAATCATTTAATTTTCAAGTATTTAGGAAAAACTGTCATTATGAAAATTTTCGTAAACGTAAAAAATCTTTCTTTCTCTCAGTTTTGGCTCTATTTTAATTTTATCCCCTGATGTAAATTAAATGAAAATTTTCGTAAACGTAAAAAATCTTTCTTTCTCTCAGTTTTGGCTCTATTTTAATTTTATCCCCTGATGTACATACCCTCTCTGTTAAAAAAAACAACAGATCTAGATGTTACAAACGACAAATAATCCCCATTTGGCAACCACATCTGACGTCTATAAAAATGTTTCTGTCAATTTGACAATTTCTACAGCTTTTAATATTCCCGCGAAAGACTTCTGTCTGTTTGAACTACGTTTTCATTAATCAAACTGCTATAATCGAATTAAAGACGGAAAGACACACATTTTATTTGTTCTGCCTTTCAAAGACCGATGACATTATTACGTATTATCAACATTTTTATCGCCCATCGAAAATTGGTGCCAACCTTCCCAAATAACCCAACAGTAGATACCTACTACCCTAATACCAATACATCTTCATCGACGAGACAACTGAATTACAAGGAAAGCTGAAAGTGTGGTGGGGATGGGATGATTATGGTGATTGATGATTTATTTATTTCACTAGGGGCAATAATCTTCGTCCTTTGTAGACTTTGTTGTTAGACCGCCCCAATAGCAATTATAGCTGTCAATTTAAATAAAAACTGTTCCTTTGCATTAAATGATGTCCCCGAAACGCAATTGGATTGAGGCGGGATTCAAATGTGGTCAGAACAAATTAATTTCTTACTGAAAATCTCACAAAATATAGACACAGAAATCGGTTGTTTCGATTTATTTTTGTAAATTCTTGCTTTTTGTAACGTAAATTTCGAAAACGATTCCCATTCGTAGCTACTTGTCTCAGCATTATAGGTCTGAGACAGCTTCTACTGGGCATAAATCTAATCCCATAAATCTATCACCACAAAATCACAAAAAAATCAATAGCTAGTCTTCTCCTGCCAACCGATTTGAAATATCTCATCTATCTCAATCAATTGAGGAAAAATTAATCGAATGTTCGAAAAGAAAAGTTTAATTGATGAACTTTACCTCCAGTAATACTGCGAACCTCTTTATTTGCCAAATACATGGATTCATTTATCGGTTGTTGATGAATTGAACCGCAAAAAAAAATTGGCATCCTATCAGAAGCCATTTCACCGACTACGAGTCCTTTCTCCTTTGCCCAAATGTATACGATACCGCCTAAGAAATACCTGATTTCCTTTTTCATTGTTGAAAGTTGATTTCATTATGAGGACAATATGTCAATGTATTCCTTTCCAAAGTTCCCTTCCTTAACGTTAACCACACAACCAATCAATTTTGATTTTCTTTTAAAAGAGAGTTTGAAGTTTTTTTTTTTCTTTGAAGACAAGTTGTTGATTCTGTTTATACCTAACCGGGATCTCTTCCTCTTCTTCAATGTCACTTTCACAATCACAATGACGGTTGGTTTGAAGTTGGCTTTATTCAGATGAACGAGGGAAGAAATTTGAAAATAGTCTGCTTGATTTTATTTAAAAAATAAATATAAATACAAAAAATGTGGGGGTAGGAGGCAAATCCTACACCAAGTTATAGCCCACAGGGATATATATTCAAACGATCCAAATCAATAAATCTTCGGGGAATATTCATATATTTACAGGCAGTATCGAAACACCACTAACCTTATCAAATGACCTTTGAATGGAGGTTATTATAGGTAGGTATGGGCCTCAAGGCTATCTATGGTTCACAACATGGTGTAATGTCAAATGATATTTAGGCCTATATAGAATAGAAACGAATATGGATCTGTTGGCTAGCTATTTATTTTCTTATTTTTATACCCGTCAATCTGTCATAAACATATAGGACTGGCTTTGGCCCAGTACTCATCAGATGGTTCAAAGACAGAGAATGGACAGACTTCTCACAAGAACTAAGTATCCACCTTACTGACAGACGGATTACTGCAGCGTTTTCTAGGATGCGATTTTCGGAGCTAGGAAAGGAGCTCAAGCCGTAATAGCTGTAGCAAGGGTAACTACATTTTGCTTTGAGAGTCAAGCATCAATCAACTTAATTCAAAATGCACAAGTCAGTGCCTTTCCACCATCTCAAAATACTTTTGGATTGGGCCTGAACATGTTGGTGAGATAGGGAATAAGTCAGCAGATAATCTGACCAGATACGGCTCTGAATTTTACATGCAATTAGTTGACAGACAAGTTTTACCATAGCCTTAAACACAGCTAAGAAATTCATTGATGTCACAATAAATTTGGCTATAAGGATCAATGGAACAACACTTAAGGTTGTTATAGCTTATAATACCATGAACTATAAACGACTATTTACTATTGGCCTCAATGACTTCTGGGTGAAAACTACACATGGTGCGGTAACTGCCCCCTTATCTAACCTGATGCACAAACTGTAATCGCAATCAAGAAGCTTTTCCTTCGAGTGATCTATGAGAAATTCGACTCTCACTGCGCATCCTTAAAGGAAATTGTTGAAATTAATTTTAGATAATTTATTATTATATACCTCCATCCGTCATGATGTGTGGCTTCCTTATAGCACCGAATAAGACGTAATCTCGAACAGGATACATCAAAAATCCCCTTTGCGCTGTAATATTTCAAAATTTATTAATGTTCGCATGGAGTTGTTATAATTTCACACTGGAAACCTTAATCTTTAGCATAGGATAAAATATTTGCATCTTGATAGAACCTTGCAAATCTTAAAAAAAAAAAATAAAAACGTATTAGGTACGCAAGGCGTAGTGACCAACTGGTGAACATTAAATGTGGCGAAGGAATGACGGCGAAGTGGTATGAAAGTGAACGTATGGCACCACCGATTCATCAGTTCTTAAAATGTTATCCTATGTTGATTTTTTGCGGTCGTTTAGCATGGTTTTAGTTTCCGGAAAAACAAAAATAAGTAGCTACATACAATGTCAAAATCCACGTCGTCATCACCCGCTTACCACTCGAAAAATAAACTTTTAAATGGCACCAGACTGTCATCACGCCATTTGTAAAATACCACGTCCATCTGCCACTTGGTCACCACAACACTGGCAACTGGCACTACCACGCCACTTGCTAATTTTTTTAGAAAAGAGTAATAAATCGATTGACAGTACCTAATACTATTCACAAAAAAGGTTCTTGAATTGGCTACTTTCCTGTTGATATATCTTAAATGGGACACAAGACGTAAAACAGAGGTTAACATAGTTTATTTGAGGCAAAATGTATATTATTTAAAAACATTCATTGCAATTTCCATTGTTATGTCCTTTTAGGATTTATAGAGTTTTCATAAATCAATTTGCTTTCAAATTTGTAAATGATCTTCAACTGAATTTCAGTTCTTGTATTGTAATCTCTCAAGTTAAGATTTGAGTTGTATTCGCTTTTGCTTGATTTCTTACGTTTTTATACCCTCCACAGGAAGGTATTTTCATTTTGCCATTACATTTTGTAACGCCAAAGTATATAAATATTCTGAATCAGGATCAAATTCTGAATCGATTTAGTCATGTCCGTTTGTCTGTCTGTCTGATGAAAACACGATAGCATCCAAACGAATCGAACTAGGCGAATGACATTTTGTAAGACTACTTTTTTTACCGTCGTCAGGTTGGTATTGAAAATGTCGGTAAAGTAGTTTTGGTACCTCCCATACAAAACCAACATAAGACAAATGTGTTGTGTACGTAATTTAGTGCCCAACGCATTAATTTCGAATTCAACACATTCAATTCTAATGTACGATGCCCTCAAGAAGGAAATAAAGTGCATTGGAGGACAACTTATTGGTGTCTTTCTTTCTACTTTTCAATTGGTTCCTTAGGGTACGCGATGGGTGCATTATGACGATTAGTGTTATACCAGTATAAATGTAATAGAAAGAATGGCCTTACATTTTGGACATTAATATGTTTGTCAACTTTTACAGCATGCACGAACGCTACATTTATCTACTGCCAGAACGGAAGATTTCATTGTCCGTGGTCCGTCATTTTTCGTGCGTCTTCTGTACCGCATAAATAAATAAACTAAAAGAAGCTAGGTCTAGGGCGTGTAGACGCCCTAGACCTAGCTTCTCACAAGTGAGTTTTTACTTTTGGGACGCATGGAAGGGACCTACAATTTTATGCCGAGTCCGAACGGCTTAATTGAGAAGCTTTTTCAGAACAGTCATACTGGTCATACTCTCGGATGTTTGTCAGACGTTCGCGAGAGGTGGCGCAGTAGAAAAAAGCTTAAGATGTAATTTGTGTTTTTCTGGGGATTGAACCTGGGATCCCTCGCACAGTAGTCCAACATATCTACTAGTATAGACCAACCACTAGTAATACCATATCGATGTTTTTTGTATACCTCACCAGAAAGGAATCTTTAAGCATCTGATTCACTTCGTCTGTAGTATAATGTCCGGAACTAGGTGAGACTATAGTCTTCTGAAACTAGACATAGCCTTCTATGTCAACCTTCTTTTGGAATGACCCGCTCGTTAACCATAATTGAACAATTACAAATATACATTAACAGATTAACACCCAGGTAAAGTTAGTTGAGCTAAGGGAGCGGTGGTTAAGTGGGCTGGACTACTGAGTACTGAGTAAGATGTCCTATCCCTATGTATTCTGCCAAGAAGCGCTTTTTATAATTTGTCATTCATCAAAAGAATCAGCTCCGCCGCTTTAGTAAATGTTGAAATATTTTGATGGGAAAAAGTTTGTCCACGACTTCTCTCCAAGATTCTAAGTGGATGAACACAAAAAACAATCTCGTATGTTAAACAGAAAGAAGTAGAAGTAACTTTATTAGACGTTCTATAAAAGAGTATCAAAAGTATATAGCATAGAAAACTTATAAGAGATAAAGAACTCAATATTGTAAATCGGGGCAGTTTCATCTGAAGTTGCTGAACGAATTGAACTCAAAAAAATGGCCTAATCTTCGGTAGATACATATTATGACATAGTGCTGTTGGAGACACAATGCATCGGGTGACATAAAAGCGACTCACGGAGAAGTTCGTCCATTTTTTTTTCGCATTTTCGAATTTATTGTTAGTAGTACACGACATGCAGAAAGCCTGTCGTGCACATACGTTTGTGACACTGACGTCATTTTTACGTCATCATATGGTCCCAATATTGTAGCCGTGTACTAGCTGACTTTGTGACACTCACATTATGGTTGTACCTACGTAAGATATGTGTCACTTTCTGACTTCAGAGCCACATATACGTATGTCATGTGGCCTTGTGTACTACGGCCTTGACTCCGATATCGCGGATTGTATAGGGCTCCTTATGTGCTTTTTGGAATGTCTTCACGTTTCACTGGTGATCTTGCGTCGATGATGGTGGATAAAATGGACATGGGCGCAGAATATCCAGTAGACTGTATAGTTCAGGTGCCGTTTAGTCATTACCTATGACCAGTGAGCACCAGTGTTAGTCTTATCGACTTAAAATTTGTGAACATGGGTTCCACTTTGGTCGATTTGCTCACCTGTTAATATATATTTAAATATTTGATGCCAATAAGTTCATCTCAAAAATCAACCAATGGACAGGACCCTGAGACAGAGTTCCACTTTCAATGAACTTCTCCACTTTTCATGCTGTCAAAGGTAATGCCAAAAGATGTTCCATTAAATCATTAAAATCCTTGCCTGCAGCACTTAACTTTAAATACCTCCCACTTTATAGTAATTGCATACAAAATTCTTCTTTTCCGGTACTTAACTCACTGAGAAGTCCCTCTGCACTCGTTATTTCACCTGGCAACTGTCCTTAATGTTTCGCTGCGATATTATAATCCTATTGCATTATTAATACTAGGTATGTACCTATGTCCTTTTGTTTTAAACTCTGCTTGTGGTAGTTACGTGACATGGTGTCCTTTGACAACAAAAAAATTACTGTGCAAAAATCATTTTATATACCATGCAGTGATAATAGTTGCAAAATGAAAACGGTAACTAGCATTGCTTTGATACCATGTTGAACTGGAAACAGTAGGTACACGGAAAGGGTGTGTAAAGTCATAGAGTGTGCACGTGATTCTTGTGTCATTAAGGTACTTAAGCGCGTGAGGATGATTTGTGAGTGGAAATTCCAGAATTTTGAAGTGGTGGTTTTAACGCTGGGCGCTTTAATTTTTCAACAGTTTTTGGGTAGCACATTGGAATGTCTAAACAATTTGGAGGATTCCTTTTACAGAATTTATTCGCATTCATTGTCTGAGACGCACCTACATTAAATTTGGAAACAAATTTTAAATGTCATTCATGTTTCTTACGACGAAATTAAATTCGCCTGGGGCAAATACCTGCAGATTTCTGTTGTTACTAAATAAGGACGTTTTTCGTTTATACATGTTTTGAAAAAGAATTTTATTAAAAGGATGTCTGTGAAACCCCTACAAAGTTCACTAATTGCAAAAATACACAAAGTTGTGGGTGGACAAAAATTGTACGTTCTTAAGGTTAAACTAGCACATAATGTGAAACCACTGCCACCAGTGTTTGGTCAGCATTATTTCAAGAGTATAAATAGAATTATGTACCATCGTCCTTACTGTACATGTACAATTGAAGATGCTATTGAGAGAATGTCTGTGCGATTTATTTTAAAGCATCTGGTTTTAGAAAAATTCCATTTTAGCAAGTAGTGACTGGCTATCTATAGTTGGTTGGATAAGGACACTAGCTGAAAAGTATTCTGTTAGTGATGTCTAGGAGGAGATAATGTCTTCATGAAGGAAATGAGTGCTTAATTAAGTTGAAATTAGGTTTAGAGTGTGGGTTGTTTAATTGAAAGGACAACATCTTATTAACAATGTTTATAAATGTACACATACACATAATAAACTTGAAATTGATACTCCATGACCATAATGACACTTTATCCTTAAATATTCTAGTTTATTATCGTTTCTAGTTTCGCTATACAAAATGCAATCTAAGAAATTCTTGGCAAAACATTTTTTTTATAGAGGAGTGCCCGCAACTTCGTTCGAGCTGTGAAATGTAATTTGCTTAGTTTATTTACCTATAATGATCATTGTAACTTAGCTTATCATAATACCAGGCAAGTTTCAGCCATTTGCGAACCTCCTCAGACAAATATAGCTGCCATTGATTGTATTGGCCTAATATGCACAATGCACGTAGCATGCTTCTCTTTCCAGCCTTTTTCCTAAGAGACAGTATAGTAGTAACAAAAAGAAACACCAAAATGGAGAAAATTAGTGTCAATACCTAGGGAAACGTACTCAATTTGTACTGACACTTCCAGTTGTCTCATTTTATCTCACCAGCCATCTTCGCATTTTGTCCTTGTTGATTGTATTACATGCACAACGCAAGTAGGACCACGATCAAGAACAACTCAGAAGTATTTTTTTTTTGCATTGAATAAGTATGTAGGATGTATTTGAGGCAGGAAAAAATACATTTTGGTTAAAAACTGGTCCAAAAAACGTGGCTATGAATAACTTAGTCGAAAACCATCTCACAGTTTTTAAGTAACAGAGAAAATTCTTACAGTTTTATATATTATGTAGATACTAGCGGGCCCGGCAAACGTTGTTTTGCCTGCTCGTACATTTTCATTGTCCGTCAATTGTTCCGCGGCCGTTTTATTATTTGAAATTTTATTTATGATTTTTTTTTTAGTGTTTATTATTTGAAATTTTATTCACGATTTTTTTTATTGAGTGTATATTATTTGAGATTTTACTCATGAGCTTATTCTTGCTTTTTAAATTTTTTTTTATTGTTGAGTGTTTATTATTTGAAATTTTGTCGGATCGCAGCGCCAACTACCGGGTCCAATTGTGAATCTAAACCATCCTTAGACCAATTCAAACACACTCACAAAATTTCATTAAAATCGGTCCAGCCGTTTAGAAGGAGTTCGGTTACAAACACGTACAGAAGAATACCTTCTCAATACCATATGTTTGTATGAGCCTTTCATTTTTTTGGGATATACAGTTTTATGGAGAATTCCAATAGCTGAATGACGTTCGAGAGAGGTAGGCCAGCGTAAATTGCTAACGATGACCACTTATTGGGCGCAGTAGCGCAGTGGTTAGTGTGCTGGACTACTGTGCGAGGGATCCCAGGTTCGATCCCCGGAAAAACACAAATTACATCTTAAGGTTTTTTCTACTGCGACACCTCTCGCGAACGTCTGACAAACATCCGAGAGTATGATTGTCCTGAAAAAGCTTCTCAATTAAGCCGTTCGGACTCGGCATAAAATTGTAGGTCCCTTCCATTCGTTCCAAAAATAGAAACTCAAACAAAACGAATGGTTGCGAGAAGCGAGAAGCTAGGCCTTGGGTGTCTACCGCCTGTTGCTCCGCCTATTTATTTATTTATTTTTTTTTTTTTTTTGACCACTTATTGTTGATGCTATCGGAAGATCCTATCATTTTTGAACAGATACAAAATAAACGTAAACATGACATGAATCGCTATAATCCTAAACAACGCCGAATAAATGTTTAGATTTTTTGTGGAATAATTCGATGGTGGTGTTGGCGCAGTGTGAATTAGAGGCAGATTTTCTGGTCGTCCGACAACAACTGGGCAAACACTACGATGTTTAGCGGCTCGCCTAGATAAGTATGTGGGACAATACGAGATGCTCTCAGGTCTGGCCAGCCCCATTTTGCTAAGAATATCGCAGCTGTGTCTGAAGATTTCACAGAGGGAGAGGACCCCGGAGTATCGACCAGAAAACCGTTGCGAGAATATTGGACATCAAACGGCGGTCTTTACAGAGTACTTTTACTTTGGTAAATATGTCCCCTTACAAAGTATAGACAGTGCATCAGTTGTTAGCTGTTGAGCCACAACCGAAATTCTGAGGGCTGCATTTCAGGATCGCGTAATCTCTGGTTTTGGCGATTTGCATTGTCCGTGGATGACAAGATCGCCTGATTTAATCGTTACAGACTATTTTTTGTAGTGTTTTTTGAAGTCACGAGCCTATGTCAACTCGGTTGAAGCCCTAATAAGAGAATATCCATCAAGAATGCAGGGATCTATCGCCGGTAATTCTGGCAAGAGTGATGGAAAATTCCATAAATCGGAACCAAATGGTCATCAATTCTGGCAGCCACTTAGCCGATAACATTTTCGCGACTTAATTGAAACAAATTTAAGACATGAAAATATAAACATAATCCAAAAGCAGAACCAACGTTTTTCATTCATAAGAAAATACTGTCAAAGAAAAACGGGTTGTCAACTTTTGCACCATCTTGTATTTAAATATTTTCTTATATTCGAACAAATTTGTTACCAACATTTTGTAACAACATTCTACATAGCTTGCTTTTGCGGCATTTCTTTCACTTTTCACCAGTTCTATCCTATGCATACTAATCATTTTCTATGACAACCCTGTCGACCAAGTTTGTTTAATGACGTACAAGAGAAACACTCCTTAAGTCCGCATTAGAACTGAATAATTAATAAGCACATTAAAGCTGCCTACTCTTAAAAATTAGAATAAGAACTTAAAAAAATTCCTTGTGTTCAATTTGAGTTCTTCTTTCGGCCCTCTCACCGCTAATGGAATGCCATCATAATAGAATCAGAATACGCCGCATGAGAATTTATCATTGAATAAATTTATTAGCCAGGCATTCACGCACCCACACACAATAAAGTAAAACATCCTTCGCGCGTTCGCCCATCCGTGCATGTACAGTATTCACTGAATTTTGCTCTAAAATCCCCTTCGAACAGAATGTGCCAGATTTCAAATATTAATTCAATAAGAAACTGAAAATTGATAAACTTTATCCCCGCTTCAGCGATCGATATAATTGAATTATGTACTGATGAGTTAGGCGACTAAAGTGGATTTATTCGATGGTGGTTATACCTAACAAAATAATGTTTCAATTTTATAACAGAAGCTAGCGCTTAAAATTGATTATTCATGGTAGGCAGAAGTGTAGATAAATCTACAGTAAATTATTTAATTGTATTGATTTATTAATAGAAAAAAATAAAATTACAAATGCATTCAGACCGGTTTGCAAAATTAAGTCTGTTGACAGTATCATTGAATATTTAGTTAGATAATGAAGAATGAAGTTAATATACTTAATTGAAATATTAGACTAGAACCGACTTAGAACTTTTAACCTTTCAACTGACTATCAACATTGAGTCACTGGACTCGCCGCTTTATTAATAGTGGTAACAAAAACTTGTCAGCTTGTGAATAATGACGATGGAGATAATCTCACTGAGACTTTTGATGTCAAAAAAGGATTTAGACAAGGTGATGCGCTGTCATGTGACTTTTTCAACATCATATACTTGAGAAGATTGTGCGAAAGTTATGTCGTTTTCGGTTGGTCGTCCAGAACCGTCCGCAAAATTCTCTTCTTTTCAGAAGAAGAACTGTCAGTTGAGTGCCAATCGAACGCTTTCTGGACGACCAATCGAAAACGGCATTACAATCCAAAACCAGGGGCACAATTTTCCAAAAGACATTGACATCACTGGCTGAACGCAGCGAGCTGTCACTTGTGCGTTTGCAAGTATTTGCACAGAAGCTGAAGCGGCAAAAATGGGTTTAGTAGTGAATGAGGGCAAAACAAAATACATGCTGTCAACAAGAAGGGACAGAAGGCTACAACTTTGAGGTGGTCAGGGACTTTGTCTACCACGGCTCTGCTATAAACTCTGAACAATTACTTTGCCAACCCCAACTAACTAGAAGCCCTTGTCAAAAAGCACTAAGAAGCCTCTTCTATACATATAAGACCCTCATCAATCCTAGGCGCATAGGCAAAGGCGGATGAAGAGCTTCCTAGTCGCTTCGAACGCAAAATTCTTTGAGTGATTTTTCGTTTGCATTGCATTTGCGTTTGGACGAGGAGATTTAACAGCGAACTATACGAGTGGTAGAACGAGCTGGAAAATTACGTATCACTCGACTAAGATATGGGTAGGACATGTAGAACAGACACCAACACTCCGGCCTGAAGAATAAGTAGAGGAATACCTCGCCTTAGGTGGCGAGCACAAGTGGAAGAGGATCTCAACCAAATTGGAGTGCCCAACTGGAGGCGGTTAGCCAAAGATCGGGTTAACTGGAGACCCGTGTTGTTTGAGGCCCAGATCCGCCCGGACTGTTATCTAAGTAAGTAAGCAAGTAACAAAAAATACCATATACGAGTAAGTATTGTTCTGAGAACGCTCTATATGGAATTCTGAACCGTTTCTGTATAATGTCTAAAGTGAGAACGCAATTTTTCACTGGCCAAAAAATGCAATATCTTTCCTTTTTTTAAGTTTAAAAAAATATCTACAAAAAGATATTTATACAACACTAGAAAGAACGTATATATATTCGATCCGGAACTGGTAGTACAAATGTGGGAGCAGTGGCTCAGTGCTGGACTAATGTGCGAGGGGTCCCAAGTTCGATCCCCGGAAAAACACAAATTACATAAAGTTTTTTTCCACTGAGCCACCTCTCGCGAACGTCTGACAAAAATCCGAGAGTATAACTGTCCTGAAAAAGCTTCTCAATTCAGCCGGAATCGGCATCAAATTGTAGGTCCCTTTAATTCGTCCCAAAAATAAAAACTCACACAAAGGAATGGTTATGAGAAGGTCTTGGGTTCCTATGATCCGCCAAATATTTATTTTTATTTTTAGTAGTACAAATTGGGACAAGGAATCCTTCTTAAATACTTCTCTCTGGAAAGGCAACGCATTGACGCTTCATCAGCGCCCCAAGATGCTTGCAGATAGGGGTTAGTTGTGCACTTAAATTGTTGTGAGTCCTCTAGAAATATGTCACCATGAAGCTAGTTCCAAAGTTTATTTGTCAACTAGCTAAAGGAGTTTGAAAAGTTCTGTCTTCGCGTTGTCTCATGTCTCATGAGCTCATAATATGTCGCCTTTCAAGGAATGATTTCGTAAAGTTCCTTCGACCATCTGCCATGGTAGCATGTACTTGTAAAATATAGACATAGGTGTAAATAAAATAAAACAAAACATCTTCATCCTTTTTAAGATCCATTTATTATCTTGTCATTATCAAATGCCCCTAATGGATTATAAAAAGTTCATTGTAAGGAATTTTATTCATTATTCCATTGATAATCCTTGCATTCGCCTTAATCACTTGTCTATTAACTTTTGATTCAAGGACATCCCACATAAGTTCCCAATTTTCATTCATTACCTTCAACACGTTTTCGGCAATATCCTTTTGGTTGTTGAACAGATTCTCCAAATGAATATTCAAGCTAATAAATAAAATAATAGAATAGGGTATTAGGTAATCAAAATAAAAATACAGATACAAAGAAATCACATACCCATCCGCTTTAATCTTCAACTTATACGAGGACTCGTCGTCGTTTACTTTAACATACTTCTTACCGTCTCTCATTTCGACCACTGGCTGTATACGACTCTTGGCTATTAGATTTTTCACCGTAAACACAAAATCACCCTCACCAGTGATGGGAAGAATTAAAATCTTTCCAGAAATTTTATACTTTCCCTTTAAGACTAGCTTGGGATAAACGCTTTCGGTGATCATCTTAATATCCTTTGGGTCGTTTGTGAAGCCGTTAAATTTCGTAAAGGTCGAATTCGAATATCCATGCATCACTACTTGAGTCAGTTCAACATTTATATTTGCTTGGCTGGCTGGATCGCCGAATACTTTGATGTCACCCAATCGAAGCGGGTCCAGTTCGTTCAGGAATATCTCAGGATATCCCTGAGGATGATTGTGAAGCAGATCGTTGAAACGTTTTAGAATGCAGTCATTGTCGGTGGGACGGCAGCGAACAAAGTCCTTTGCTGGAATAAAAAAAATATGTTCACATTGGTAGACCCGCACTTTGATTTTATTGCACAATGTCTTACGAAACTCATGAGGCTGTGAGTATTGCACGAAAATACCAAGCAATATGATGCACGAGAGTGCTGTCACTGTCATTAGAGTAGACGCCATTTAAAATGCACCCTTAGATTGACCGTAGTTTTGCTTCAGACTTTTGCAGAAGGTATACAAGTTGCAGGGTGGAAGCTGGTGATATTTATATCATTTTCTTGCATCGATTAGCATGATCGACTGAATGAAAAACTGTTTTTAATTACGCAATCATGAGCAACTGCATTCTACAAATGTTTATACTGCTCCCGAAACAGTGGCGCTAGAAAGTATGCATTTCTTTTCGTTAATTAAAGCTAACCATGTTTGTAAGAAATTAATTTATGAATTTTTTGAGTCGGGAACTGAGTCTGATGACTAACCAGTAACCACCCTAACCTATACAAGGTTCTAGAGTCTAGACTCTAAGAAGAGTGAGCATAAGACTAATAGACCTTTCACATTCGAGAGCAAGCGAACGAATTGATAAAATGCGACCTTGGAACCATTTATGAACAGAAAATTGGACATTTTACTATTCCAAGAGTATAGGATAATTAATTAATCCATCAAAATGTATTAGAAACTTTTTGCCGCGACCAAAAACACACTTGTTTAGCGATGAAGCTTGCTTTTGGTTGAATGGATACGTCAATAAACAAAACTGCCATATCTGAAGTGATGTTGGAAAAAGTCATCGAAAATTTTACCTCCAGATTAGACTACGTCCGAGCCAGCCGTGGCGGTCATATGTCAGAAATTATATTTAAATTATAATGCCAGAAGATTATCTTTCGAATAAAGTAAATTACATGTCAATTTAAAAAAATCATCTTTGTTTTATTACAGTTCTATACCTCTAAAAAAAAACACCCTTTAGTTGGTCGCTTTCATGTGAATAGTTCTTTATGTATGGCTATTTTTCCCGCGTGAGCTGAAACATCTAATTTCATGAACTATAAGACCGCTCTACAAGAGTTCATGCCTAAAAAGTGACTACTGTGCATCTGTCACGGCGGCGAGTCAAAGAGGCCCTCATTTGTGGAAAGTATGATTTTTTGACAGATGCGTCAGATACCGCAGATCTATATTTAGCAGAGTGACTCCAGTAAGGTGGACTTTCCAAATACGCTAGCCACCAGCATATCAAGCGAACAGTGCTACGACTAGTAACAGCTATAAAAACCTGTGTACACTTTCCGACGGGTGTTATTTCTACAACGAGGCAGTAGGTTATGTGTTCCTTTACTTTTAAATCTTACGGTTTTTATACCCTCCACAGGAAGGTATATTCACTTTGTCATTACATTTGTAACGCCAAGAAGGATTCACCGGAGACCCTATAAAGTATATATATTCTGAATCAGGATCACATTCTGAATCGATTTAGCCATGTCTGTCTGTCTGTCTGTCTGTTGAAAGCACGATAGCGTCCAAACGAATCGATCTAAGCGAATGAAATTTTGTGAGAGGACTTCTTTTTACCGTCGTCAGGTTGGTATTGAAAATTGTCTATGTCGGTCAAGTAGTTCTGGTACCTCCCATACAAAACCACTATTAGACCCATGTGTCTCTCTGTCTGTTGAAATCACGATAGCGTCCAAACGAATCGATCTAAGCGAATGAAATTTTGTGAGAGGACTTCTTTTTACCGTCGTCGTCAGGTTGGTATTGAAAATTGTCTATGTCGGTCAAGTAGTTCTGGTACCTCTATACCAAACCAATATGGCATGGCAAACATTTTGCATGACTTTTATGCAGTGGAGGGTATCAAAGCATCGGCCAAGCCGATGATAACACTTTTACTTATTTTAATTAATTCTTACGAATTGTTACGCATTTTTACTCAATTTTACTCCACTGAGAATCTTATCTACTAGTTTTTACTCAACAAATTTCTTTGAGTAAGAATTGAAACAACTGTCAGTCGCCTGAAAATTGACAGAAAATTGGCATAATGCGCGTTTAACTATTACGCATTTTTGTCTTATTTTGATGTCCTGCGATATGAAAAACAAATTGAAACAAAAACAGATTCAAAAATACGAAAAGAGGAACATCGTGAGTTTTCTAGGTGTCCATTAAGTGGTTCGCGGGTGTAGGTTGCTCAAGGGGACCCTCCATAGCTCTCGATCCTCCGCCATCGACTCCAAATCATCAAGTAAATATTAGTTTGAATACAAAAACTGACAGAGAGACAGATAACAAGTACAAAACAAAAACAAAAACAGGGAAACAATCTTGTTAAAAATATTAAAAGAAAGTATTTTTTGAAAGTTTTCAATTGAATGTTTTCTTTTATTGAATTTTGATTTAACAGTGTTTTTTTATGAAAAAGGGGCACTGTCCCCCTAATGGGGACATGCATGCAATTTATGAGAAAAACAAAATGCATCTGTCATTTTTTATGATTACCACAATAACCTTTCCTCACGTTTTCGTAATTTATCCCCACCACCACTGTAGCCATTTTGACAGTCTTTTCCATTTTTACTATATAAAAGTAAAGGAACAGACCTAGTGAGAATTTGATGGGAGATGTAGACTTGAGTGTGGGTCTCCCTCACCCACTTCCCGAGCTGCTCGATATCTTCGTCCTCTCCTCGTTCATGTTACGTATAGCAGGTGTTTTGGGTAGTAACATAACCCTTAGTGTGGTGATGTTTACTACACACAGGGCGGTGACGTGTAGCCCATTACCGTTGGTTTTTGATGCGAAACAATCATTGTTCGGTATAATGCAATATGTTGCGGCTGACTGACATTGGTAATGATTAGCAAGAAGGGTGCCCAGTGGTCAATGATAATGACTAATTGGTTGTCATTATAATATGCTCGGGCTGGGGATGTTAGGGTAAAAATGTGGCGCTTCGTCACAACATAATATGTGGTAAGTGTTGACGCTCGAATGCGTAATTCAACCACATTTTTCCACCTATACTGCTTTCCAATGTTAACAAAAAATATGGTTACTTTTTAGTACCTACTATGAGCTCAGAAAATTATTTATTATTTTTACAAGATCCAATTAAGTAATATAATGTAGTTGAGTTTGCACTTGCATTTTTTTTATTAAAGACTTGCTTGATGAATAATTATTTTTAAAATTAATTCAGTTACATTCGGTACATATAATATACGAATCTATTATAGACTAGTGGACACCTTCTATTGCGGCTTGCTTTTGTCCGGCCGATTCTTTGCAAGAAAAAGGGCAGTAGGTAGGTATGATTTGAAATATGAGGAAAGTATCACTCGATTTTTTATTGAAAACTATTGTGTCATTCTTGTTGAAATGAAACAATATATTGTAGAATGTGTATAATATGTCCAGTTGTCCATAATGTTATAGATATGTGCTCCCACTCTCACTCACCACCGCCACCCACTCCAACCCGACGCAATCGGTTTGAAATGTTGTTCGCATTATCTTTTAAAAAATGTTAAATTCATATTTCTTCTGGCCGATTGCAATGAAATAAAGACGTCATGATCCCTTCTGGTACACCTCTTTGGTTCATTAGTGGGGTTAGCCTTGTTAGAAATCAAAGAGCACCGTAGTGCCCCAGGCAAGTTATCTAGTAAAGGCACTTCCCCTTTTTACAGGAACAAACTCAGGCTGTTTTCGACCCCCCTCTAACTTCGGAACCGATAGAGCCAAAAACTTCAAACTTGAAACATTTATCAAACTCACTAAAAAGGTCCACCAAATTTTATCTCTATAAAATTAGTGGTTCTCAAAATACAGGACTTCAAAAATCGCAAAAACCGTAACTGACTCACTCACTCACTCACTTAGATGATCATCAAAATTATGAAGCACTTCCGGCCATCCTATAATCGTGAAATTTGGCAGAATCCTGTGGTGCATACACTGGGAAAAGTCCAAAACTTGAGATTTTCCATTCAGGGGGCGTGGTATACGCCCACTTTCGAATATTGGTTATTATTTATTTAGTCCACTCCTCATTGCCGTAGAATGATGAAATTTGTTAGAGCAGTAGGACTTGCAGTGTACAAAAAGAACAAAATCGAAAATGTTATATTCTCCCTTCAGGAGGCGTGGTACCTGCCCACTTTTGAAAATCGGTTATTTGGGCCACTTTCAGTTGCCTGTAGAATGTCGAATGCTGTAGGACCTGAATTGTACGAAAGGAGAAATTTCAAAAATTAAAAATTCTCCATTTAAGGGGCGTGGAATCTGCCCACTTAAAATATGAATAGAAGTCAATCTAAATGTTAAAAAAAATTGGTAGGTTTACTTGGCAAGTTTTTCATTTATAACTTCATTATAATATATACATCTATATATATAAAAATGAGTTCTAAAATGTGTTCGGATACGTATAACTTGAAAACCACCGATTCTATTGAGCTCATATTTACAGATAATCTTAGGTATTAGCCCAGGAGTGCACTGAAGGAGAGTGGTCAAAATTGGACCGTGTTACAGAAAAAAACACTCGAAAAATATATCTCGAAAACTCCCAAATCGATTAAGCTCAAATTTACAAATAATCTTAGGTATTGGCCCAGAAGTGCTCCTTTGGAGATTGGTCAAAATTGGACAAAGGGGCGTGTCACCTCCCATACAAAAAAAAAACACTCAAAATCGTATATCTCGAAAACTGCCAAATCGATTAAGCTCAAATTTACAAATAATCTTAGGTATTGGCCCAGAAGTGCTCCTTTGGAGATTGGTCAAAATTGGACAAAGGGCGTGGCACCGCCCATACGAAAAAAACATTCAAAATCTTTTATCTCGAAAACCACCGAATCGATTGAGTTGAAACTTACAGACAGTCGTAGGTATTGGCCCAGGAGTGTTGCTGTGAAGATTGGTCAAAATTGGACAAAGGGCGTG
This sequence comes from Cheilosia scutellata, assembly GCA_955612985.1. Classification (NCBI taxonomy): domain Eukaryota; kingdom Metazoa; phylum Arthropoda; class Insecta; order Diptera; family Syrphidae; genus Cheilosia; species Cheilosia scutellata. The sequence goes on along the minus strand of OY015313.1, from coordinate 89,589,436 downwards.
GCACCGCCCATACAAAAAAAATCAAAATATTATATCTCGAAAACCACCGAATCAATTCAGTTCGAATTTGCAGACAATCAAAGGCAAAGGCAACGTTTGCCGGGTCAGCTAGTATTACAATATATTAGAATTTGAAAACTTGACAAGTGAACCTACCAATTTTTTTAACATTTAACCTTCTTAAACTAAGAACTTGGCTTACATTTAGATCTCATTACTTTTCGTGGCTGACTAGTTACGCACCTAATTTTTGCTGTTCTATATAAGAGAACTTGGCTCTTTTTTACATTTTTTATGTTTTTGGTGTGATTTTGTTTTCAGCAGATATGTGTCATAAATGCTATGACTTACTCTGAGTAACCACTTTCATTAAAGAGCGGGAGTCTTAGAATGCACTTTTTTGTTTTCTTTATAAATCTTTCCACTTTTTATGTTTGCTTTTGCATTAATTTTGTGGGAGATTTTTTTCTGTGTTTTCTCTTTTCAGATGACAGATGTCAATCCACCAAAAAAAACGTACTTTCTGAACAACAATTTATAGAGAAGATAAGTTTAATTTTGAAAATCAGAGGAGAGCTACTGAACCTGAATTTCATTCCACACCGCCCAGAACTACCCATCTTGTACAATCTTCGTAATATGAAGATACGGGAATATATATTTCACTTCCTTATAATATGCCAAATTTAAAAAGAAATTCGAGTAAGATTTTTTAACTCATATATCTTAGAAAAATTCAATTCAAATTTTAAATGGAGATCGAGGTAGGGATTTTCTCTACAACTAATGCACAAATGCGCCTTGTTATGGAAAATGTATATCTAGTTAATGAAAATTTTTAAGGTTTAAGCTATTTTGTCAATCTGGTAGACTGGCCATAGGCCAAACCATTAGTAACTTTATTTGATTGTTAACTACATTTACTCGGCCATTTCGGGCGAATGAAAAATAAGGCACAATATTCCAAGCGATAAGAAAAACTTCATCTTTTCCTATATTTTGCCATATTTAAATCACATACGACTCATGCATAATACTTTTTGAAATATTGGCAATAGAACTCCGTATGATTTTGAAAATGTCTCCTTTTCTTACACAGAAAAAAAAAAACAATAAAAATGTCTGTTGTATACCATTATTCTGTTCCAATAAATATATAATTGCTTCACTCCCAGACGAACAGTCTAACAACTAAAAAAAAATAAAAAGGATACAATAGAATCTAGTAAAAAAAGAGAATTTCAAAACCCATCCAATATGCATGCGAAGGACATAAAAAATATTTCATATCGAGATGCACAAAATAGCAAAAAAAAAAAAATTCTCAACAGCACTTGCATGTTATGCACATTATAGCACATGTTACTCTCGACATACTCTCACTGGGAATATGCAAAATTGTTAACAGATTCCAGGATAATAGAAGAGTTTCCAAGAAGAATTTACCACTAGAAAAAAATAACGAAAAATAGATACCATAGATAACCGCACATACAAAATGCATCCTCGAGTGGATTGAGAAAATGTTTTTCTTTGTTTCGCATCGGAGATAAAGGATTGCTCCCACTTGAAACAACACGACACATGGAGAAGAAAAAAATTTGATAAATGACTCAACAAAAATGCTTTTGTATAATAATGTAGGTAGAAATATACCACACTACAATGTTAGTAAAGCTGTTCGACAAATATAGTGACCGAGCGACTGAGAGGACGGAAAAAACACTTCAACTATAGTCCCAAGCTAATTTCCATTTTTGTGTACCTCTCAAATTTTTTTTCTAAAGGACTCTGCTACTACTCGTCTACAAACCTTTAAAATTGGTTATCCTGGTGGCTAGATATACAATTTGAAGCTTACCTTTACACAATTTGCATGTGAATCCTCTTCTTCGTAGGCTTCCTAAAATAGTTATTGAGGAACCAAAAAAAAAACACACATGAATTTGATTACATGTATGTATTAGACTTGGGAAGAATGTGTCGATTCGGATAGATGATGTTTTTTTATTGGAACATTTGCATTAAAAATTAGGTAAGGGAAAAAAAAGGAATAAGTATACCTACCTTCAATTCCTTTGCATATTTCAATTACCAACTGTCAACTGAATGCGAGTTTTTCTTAAATATTTATGAAACGTTAAATGAGCAATGATCGCAGTAACCTCTTATTGAAGACACACAGATATAATGCACTGCAAATCAATTCTACACTTCTACAGGAATGTTTCTATCTTTTGAAAATAAAAAAACGTAAATGAAAAAGCTGTCATTATTTTACTTTCGCACGAGACATCAAATTTGTCTGGGTTTCTATAAAAAAAACGAAACAAAAGCACTTTCGCATTTCAAAAAACGAAAGAAATCAAGCAAAAGCGAATACAACTCAGTAGCAATGTTCAGTAACCTCATATTGAAGACACACAACTATAATGCACTGCAAATCACTTCTACAGGAATGTTTCTATCTTTTGACGTTTTTGAAAATAAAAAAACGTAAATGAAAAAGCTGTCATTATTTTACTTTCGCACGAGACATCAAATTTGTCTGGGTTTCTATAAAAAAACGAAACAAAAGCACTTTCGCATTTCAAAAAACGAAAGAAATCAAGCAAAAGCGAATACAACTCAGTAGCAATGTTCAGTAACCTCATATTGAAGACACACAACTATAATGCACTGCAAATCAATTCTACAGGAATGTTTATATCTTTTGACGTTTTTGAAAATAAAAAAACGTAAATGAAAAAGCTGTCATTATTTTACTTTCCCACGAGACATCAAATTTGTCTGGGTTTCTATAAAAAAAAACGAAACAAAAGCACTTTCGCATTTCAAAAAACGAAAGAAATCAAGCAAAAGCGAATACAACTCAGTAGAAATGTTCAGTAACCTCATATTGAAGATACACAGCTATAATGCACTGCAAATCACTTCTACAGGAATGTTTCTATCTTTTGACGTTTTTGAAAATAAAAAAACGTAAATGAAAAAGCTGTCATTATTTTACTTTCCCACGAGACATCAAATTTGTCTGGGTTTCTATAAAAAAAAAAAACGAAACAAAAGCACTTTCGCATTTCAAAAAACGAAAGAAATCAAGCAAAAGCGAATACAACTCAGTAGAAATGTTCAGTAACCTCATATTGAAGATACACAGCTATAATGCACTGCAAATCACTTCTACAGGAATGTTTCTATCTTTTGACGTTTTTGAAAATAAAAAAACGTAAATGAAAAAGCTGTCATTATTTTACTTTCCCACGAGACATCAAATTTGTCTGGGTTTCTATAAAAAAAAACGAAACAAAAGCACTTTCGCATTTCAAAAAACGAAAGAAATCAAGCAAAAGCGAATACAACTCAGTAGAAATGTTCAGTAACCTCATATTGAAGATACACAGCTATAATGCACTGCAAATCACTTCTACAGGAATGTTTCTATCTTTTGACGTTTTTGAAAATAAAAAAACGTAAATGAAAAAGCTGTCATTATTTTACTTTCCCACGAGACATCAAATTTGTCTGGGTTTCTATAAAAAAAAAAAAACGAAACAAAAGCACTTTCGCATTTCAAAAAACGAAATAAATCAAGCAAAAGCGAATACAACTCAGTAGAAATGTTCAGTAACCTCATATTGAAGATACACAGCTATAATGCACTGCAAATCACTTCTACAGGAATGTTTCTATCTTTTGACGTTTTTGAAAATAAAAAAACGTAAATGAAAAAGCTGTCATTATTTTACTTTCGCACGAGACATCAAATTTGTCTGGGTTTCTATAAAAAAAACGAAACAAAAGCACTTTCGCATTTCAAAAAACGAAAGAAATCAAGCAAAAGCGAATACAACTCAGTAGCAATGTTCAGTAACCTCATATTGAAGACACACAACTATAATGCACTGCAAATCAATTCTACAGGAATGTTTCTATCTTTTGACGTTTTTGAAAATAAAAAAACGTAAATGAAAAAGCTGTCATTATTTCACTTTCCCACGAGACATCAAATTTGTCTGGGTTTCTATAAAAAAAAAAACGAAACAAAAGCACTTTCGCATTTCAAAAAGCGAAAGAAATCAAGCAAAAGCGAATACAACTCAGTAGAAATGTTCAGTAACCTCATATTGAAGATACACAGCTATAATGCACTGCAAATCACTTCTACAGGAATGTTTCTATCTTTTGACGTTTTTGAAAATAAAAAAACGTAAATGAAAAAGCTGTCATTATTTTACAGACATCAAATTTGTCTGGGTTTCTATAAAAAAAAAACGAAACAAAAGCACTTTCGCATTTCAAAAAACGAAAGAAATCAAGCAAAAGCGAATACAACTCAGTAGAAATGTTCAGTAACCTCATATTGAAGATACACAGCTATAATGCACTGCAAATCACTTCTACAGGAATGTTTCTATCTTTTGACGTTTTTGAAAATAAAAAAACGTAAATGAAAAAGCTGTCATTATTTTACTTTCGCACGAGACATCAAATTTGTCTGGGTTTCTATAAAAAAAACGAAACAAAAGCACTTTCGCATTTCAAAAAATGAAAGAAATCAAGCAAAAGCGAATACAACTCAGTAGCAATGTTCAGTAACCTCATATTGAAGACACACAACTATAATGCACTGCAAATCAATTCTACAGGAATGTTTCTATCTTTTGACGTTTTTGAAAATAAAAAAACGTAAATGAAAAAGCTGTCATTATTTTACTTTCCCACGAGACATCAAATTTGTCTGGGTTTCTATAAAAAAAAAAAACGAAACAAAGGCACTTTCGCATTTCAAAAAACGAAATAAATCAAGCAAAAGCGAATACAACTCAGTAGAAATGTTCAGTAACCTCATATTGAAGACACACAGCTATAATGCACTGCAAATCAATTCTACAGGAATGTTTCTATCTTTAGACGTTTTTGAAAATAAAAAAACGGAAATGAAAAGGCTGTCATTATTTTACTTTCGCACGAGATATCAAATTTGTCTGGGTTTCTATAAAAAAAACGAAACAAAAGCACTTTCGCATTTCAAAAAACGAAAGAAATCAAGCAAAAGCGAATACAACTCAGTAGCAATGTTCAGTAACCTCATATTGAAGACACTTCTCCAGGAATGTCTCTATCTCTTCACGTTTTAGAAAATGGACATTTTTGAAAATGCAAAACGTCAACGTAAAAAACTGTCATTATTTTACTTTCGCACGAAACAAAATTTCCTTTCGTTTTCGAAGTTACATGAAGCAAAACTTTCGTGCAGAACCCCACCCCAGACCTATTTATTGAGCTTTTCCTTGGTAAGGTTTTCTCAAGTATACCAAGTAATGCAATTGACCATTGGCATAATTATTTCCACAAAATTATAACAAAACTCTATTCCAAACTATGTTCAGTGTTCACCTTTGAACTTTAATCTCACATCATACTGATATTGATTATTACAGCTGCTGCCTCAGGCATTCGTAATTTCGAGGACCTGACATTTTCAAACATACATATCTACCTACTTGTTTAAAATGTTCCCTCTGTACCATTGAACTTTACGATTCAGGAGTTTTCATTGTTTTGCTTTTATAGCCTCGCGGAAAAGTTATTGCATCGTAAAGTTCATATAATTTTCTATTTCTCCTGCATACACTCCTTTTCAATATCGTTATTATAGAGTTTATATCGAATGGTGTGAGGACATGGGGTTCTATCGAAATATCAGGACAATAAATAGAAATTTCCACAGAGACAAGAACAGAAAGAGAGAAAGTAACATTTGGTATTCCACAACGTGAGGATTAATTGCCCCCAAAGTAGACCAGAAGATAATATTGTTTTATCCTCCTCCACCTATCTATAGATTGAAGACGACAGGAAGTTAATGAGAAAGCGGCCATGGTATGTATATCTACTTGTAGCTGCAGGGAATCTTTTCTCCTTCACTGGTGCACTGATAGATGCTATGCACTTTATTCAGAAATACAACAAAGGACATCGGGGACAAAAGACTTCTGTTTCTAGATTATTCATGAGGAAATGTACCCTTTTGTTCATGTCGGGGTTCATCTACGACAGTTAAGTGGATGTTATAACAAATGTTCCAGAGGAGGACGAAAAAGCTTGAAATTTTAAATGCAAAGAGGTCGAAATCTTAGGAGAGAGATTTAAAATTATGTACTATAGATACATACGCAATAAAGATCTAGTTTTCTACGGTCCTATTGAAGAGTTATTGGAGTAGTAAAATATATACCAAACCAATCTGTGTCATAACCATAAGACATATTTTGCAAGGACGATGTGTATAGTTTTTATGAGTGATGGATGATGGATGATTGATGACTTTAAAGAATGCGAAGTGACAGAACTGTGATCATGCGGGTTTTCTATGTGTGTGTATAGTTTTTATAGCGCTACCGATATATAGACAAAGACTCTAATAGCCGGTTTTACAGTGCAAGTTTAAACTCAGGTTTAGTTAAACTCGCAGGCAAGTTTAAACGAAGTACTTAAACCGTGAGTGTATTACAGTGAAATTCGAACGAACGTTTAGTTAAACTTCGGTTTAACTTTTCTCGTCTGTTTTGTACGCCACTGTAAACGTAGAACTCATGTGCACATGAATTTGTACATGTATTTGAAATTTCCGTCATTTGTACTTATTTTGTCAGTTTGGAAATTTGAAAGTTTTTGATGGCGCTACAAAGCGTGGTGGTCCTGGGCCTTACTTATTATGCCCCTCCAGATGGCTCTATCTCTAGCCTGCCTTCTCCAATTTCGCACTCCAAGCAGTCGGAGTTCTCCTTCTACCTGGTTCCTAGGACTTACAACTCGAATACAGCAAGGAAGCCTTCATCCGACTGGATAAGGGTCTATGCTCATTCACCATATATAGCAGGATTGGGGATGACGAGTGTTTTGTATAGCATCTCACGGCTTTGGCTTTGGCTGTATAATGGAGCCCGATGAAGTACCTAAGAAGAAGGTAAGCTCGCTCATCTTCTGCAAGCTCTAGGCAAACCACAATGCATCTTTCTCTAGGTTTGGGATAAACTCCAAGTGGACCTAAACTGAAGTGGCCGTTTGGAGGGACACCTTCTTGCAGACTCCTGCTGGAGAGAGACTTATCAGCAAGCTGGCAAAATGCAACATAAAGTGAACGGGATGGCCAATACGTAGCTAAGCTTGCTGACACTGCGCACTATGCATTTAGTATAATATTTATAGCTAAGCCAATATTGTTTGCGACAGTTTCCGAAGCCTGCTAATAAAGTGACATAAGTCAAGCACTTGTGAAATGGAAATGGTTCATTTTGTGTTGTAATTTTTGATTACACTTGAAAGTTGACGAGTACCGGCTGGAATCGGTTTCTAGAAACAGTGGAGTACAATCAAGGATAAGGGCTTGCACTTGCGAAGTAATTGGTTGCTTAAAAACAACAATGATGCAATATTGCTTTGTCATATAAACCGGGAGGGAGATCGTACTATGAAATTCCGGAAAATAAACTCAGTTTAAATCCCCATCCATGGCCGGTTAAGTTAAACTCGGTTTAAACTCTCGATTAAGTTTAAACTAGCACTTTAGTTAAACGGAGTTTAAACTTGCACTGTAAAACCGGATATAACTATCTCAAAGTTTTGTGTAGTTGTAGTTGCCTTTATTTATGCTTGGTTCTGCCTTTATTCACAACTAACCCCCAGTATCACAGTGGCAGTTTAAACTACACTCAAGTTTAAACTAGACTTTTAGTTTAAACTTGAGTTCAACAAGTAATTCGGTTTCACAGTTTCTTTTAAACCTTGTACAAAGTTCATTCGGTAGTTTAAGTTAAGGGACATCATTCTACCGTTTGAAACCAGTGGTATGGTGCGATAAAATGTAATAAAACTTACTTTTTTCCACTTTTCCACAGCCAGTCACAATTTGTTGGACAATTTGTTTTGCAAATTTTGACATTTATGAAAACCGACTTCGGTCAAATCAAATTCACTACATTTTTTTGTTAGTTTTTTTTTTGTTCAATTTTACACGGATGGAAGTTGACGTACACAGATAGGAAAACAAAATGGCGGATTCCTGGCAAAAAATTATGGGACCAGCAGCGACAAGAGGATTGCGAGTTGAGGGTCTCAGTCTATCTTGCCTCTGGTTTAAACCTCAGATCACTTGACACAGTGACATTTCAATTTGAAAGTTGCCGATTGTCAAAAACACAAACATTTTACGTTGTTTTGGGCGTTCTTTGAACGAAAAGACAAGGAACGATTTTGGAAAAGTCGTATATAAAAGCTAAGTACTGTAGATACAATGATGCCAAATTCTATTCATTAAATTTAGTTAAACTGCGTTCAATTCAGCTGAAGTTCAGATTACATTGTAAAACCGGAGTTAAACTTCAAATTTAAACTCCAGTTCAGGTTCAGCTAAACTTTAGTTTAAACGTCCACTGTGAAACGGGGAGTAAGTCCATTCTTGCCGTTTATATCCCAATATTTATTTACAAAGGCTCCAGTGACAGTTCTCTGTTTTTTGCCATTGCTATACCTAACAATGTGGGCGCAGTAGCGCAGTGGTTAGTATGCTGGACTACTGTGCGAGGGATCCCAGGTTCGATTCCCGGGAAAAACACAAATTACATCTTAAGGTTTTTTCTACTGCGCCACCTCTCGCGAACGTCTGACAAACATCCGAGAGTATGACTGTCCTGAAAATGCTTCTCAATTCAGCCGTTCGGACTCGGCATAAAATTGTAGGTCCCTTCCATTCATCCCAAAAATAGAAACTCACACAAAACGAATGGTTGCGAGAAGCTAGGCCTAGGGTGTCTACCGCCTGTTGCGCCACCTATTTATTTATACCTAACAATGTCATCATTTTAACCAAGCTGGATCTCAAACGTTCTAAGAACTTGATCTCTCTTGACATTAGGCATATCGGCGCCATAATAGGTGTCATTACAGGACACTGCCTTATAGGTAGGCATGCAACAAGGCTTGGACGAAGAGGAGGAGGAAACTATTCAGGACTTCCTCTGCACTTGTCCGGCACTCTCCCGAAAGCGGAAACTCCATTTGGGAGCTTCTACTACAATGATCTAAACGATCTAGCAAACCTAGACATTCGTAGTCTCCGTTACTTCAACCTAACCTAACCTAACCAAAGAATTGTACAGACTTTTGCCTCCCTGGTGTTGGCTTGCGAATTTCGCAAAATGTTCTATGTAAAGCATGTCACTTAAAAGGTAGCATAACAGCCTATCTGCTGGTCTATATACTTACTTTTTGATACTAAATTTATCGATGAGATTGTTTTCGACCTTGATGAGGCAGTGAACATGAACATACTCATTGTTATTCTGTACCAAATTGACAACTTTGGGAGGGTTGCCAAAACTATAGCCATATTACCCCCCATAACGATGATCGTCTAGCCCAAGTATTTAGGCTAAATCTAGACAGCAAATTGATCACCAATATTTTCAGGGTTCAGAAGGCCACCACGGCTTTATATACTGCTGCAAAATAGCTTTGGTAGCAAATGGGGACTTTAGCCTTGAATTACATACTATGACTCTATGTATCTGTCATCAGACCTATACTTCATTTATGGTGTTGTCGTGTGGTGGCCAGCACTTGAAAACTGTACTCACCATAGTCGTACTCAAGGAACGACATACGTCTGAATCAGTGGAGCTATAGGACTACTCCAACTCCGTCTATTGTTCCACTTATGCTCTCGTCTATTCTAGATAAAATAAAATGGATCAGTAGTCGAATTTTCAGCTCAAGCAGGCAGCCAGATGACAGATGCAGAAAAATGCAAACAAAAAAACTTCCCTCCAATGATAAATTGGCATTTCTGTCACTGGCGAAAACATCAGAAACAATCAAAATAGACTTGTAAACGTTCTCTCGTCAAACAGCCATTTTTCTGTCGCTAAATTCTGTTGCTGAAAAAATAAGTCCTTTCCTAATTCTGTTTCTCTGTCAGTTTGATTTCTTCGTCACTTGGTGCCTTTAATGAAGTCCGCCCCTTAAAGCTAAAATCAACCATCTGCTGCATAAAAATACAAATAAAATATTTTATCATTTATAATAAGATGGATGTTATCATTTCCAAATTGTCCTTGAGTTGTCCTTAATTTTGTAATTTCACTTCTTAAGATTGCGTCAAAATATTGTCTTAAATTTCCCTAAAATGTTCTGCTAAAATGATTATTTCTCCTAATCCATCAAATAGGTAGGTACATCAACAAACTGGCTTCAGACAAACAACAAATGATTTATATCCTTTTTCTCTTGACTTTGAATTTATAATTTTCAAAAAAAAAAAAAAATAACGTTTTCTGCACTTCTTCCTTTTGATTTATGAAGTCTCCTTCAAGCCCAGTATTATTATCTATTTATTTCAACACCATCGCACGCAAGGATATTCAATACAAAAATGGTGTTCTATTTTTTATTGCCATCCTTATCGCCTCTGTGGTGGCGGTGAATGTCACACACTTGTATAAACAGTCTAAATATGCTTGTAGAATATTAAATTACCATGGCCAAAAGTCGTACAAGGATAAATTAACGACACTAATTAGGTCTTTTGTTTCTGAAGACAAACACGCACCCAAACAAATCATTAAGAGTGCCATCCTTGAAGTGGATCTAAAAACCCTGAACACTGAGTGTATCCGAGTACTTGCTTATATAGGTGATGCACTAAATCCTTCGATACGTATTTTGCATAATTTCCCCCACTTTTTAAAGAAAAATAAGTTTTTGCATCAAAAACGAACAGATGCACATAAGCATAGGTATTGTGATATTATTATCTCCGAAATCCACAGCACATCAGGAGAAGA